>LPNX010459409.1:410982-422800 GCA_001517045.1 Pseudotsuga menziesii | reverse complement strand
AAGGGGCAATATCACTCATTGAGTAAAACAACCCTATAAAACTTTTGATAGGGTTCGTTCGTAATGAGAGAAAATGAATAAAAGTTGTTTTTTCTCCTCTTTTATTTTGTAAGCCAAAATAAGAAAAGATTCTATTTGCGCATTTATATTCTCATAGTTCAGGTTTTTACAGAAACTTTGCATAATCTCCCATCAGAGAAATGAGCAAATTTTTAGTAATTAATATTCTCCGTTTCTTTGTTGTTCCTTCGACAGAGATTGAAATTGGATCGATCCAATTTTGATCATATAGTAGAAGAATAGGTTGGCTTATCACTTGATTGAAAGGCATTGAATGAAGTAAATGACAGAGTCATTGTATTTGTACGAATCTTCTCTTCTATGAATGAAGTAAATGACAGAGTCATTTTATTTGTACGAATCTTCTCTTCTATATAATATTAATATAGAATAAAATAGAAAAAAGAGATTTGGATAAGACCTTACCCTTCAGAGAAGGGTAAGGTCTTATCGATTTTTCACTTTCGCATGCATGTATAGCATTTCCCGTTGTAAGTGCATTTTCCCTACTATAGGGATGACCCTGATCCAGAATATGAACCATAGAAAAAGATACCCAGTAAACCAATCACGATAATACCAGTTACAGTACCTATCAACCAAAGAGGGATCCTTCCAGTGGTATCGGCCATTTCTCTTACTCCCTTTCACATTTTCTTAAGTGGTAATGCTCGAGACATAAACAGTCATAGCATAGATAGAATGAGAACAGCCATATTGGAAAATATATCAACTACTACTAATATCTCATCATGCTGATGTTTGGTAGTAGGATATCTCGTCAGGTAGTCCATAGAAATAGATTCCCATCGACTAGGAACCTGAAAAGGTGTATAAAGTCCTTATCTTCAATTCAACGGTTTGGAAATGGCACAAACAACACATGATCAAATGTACATGTTGATGTCATATTTAAGTAAAGGCCAATAAAAATACTTTTGGAGGATGGAAAGGGTCTTTTCTACTCCAAAATGTCCTGTAGTCTTGTTGTAGTGCGCATCCCAAATGAGATTCTATTGGTGCTCACCAATCGGTACACAAAGTTGTCTAAGCTTGTATAGCAAGGTATCTTTCAGGAAGTAGTTGGTAGTAGACAACATGTCGATTTGAATCTGTCGATTAATTTCGGAGAAGTCATTATTTGACGAATACAATTGCGACCAAGTAGTGGTATCATAACCCTACATACTCATCACTATAAAAAGTAGAGTAATGGGTGGTCGGCGGAGAGAATCAACTGGGGCATTGGATTTACCTTTCCAATACTTAATTACCAACTGGAAATTTTGTAGGTAATTAATCCACTTGAGTTATCAATTTGTTTGTAATTTCAATTGGGACAGGGCGAATTGTAAGGGCTTGTGGTCAGTGAGAATGACCATTTCCTTCCCAAGAATGTAATGTATCCATTGCTCGAGGGCTTGCACAATGGCATATAGTTCATTTTCATACATCGAATATCTTCTAACAGTTTCATTGAAATTTTCAGAATGAAAGTGACTGGGTGACCAGACTGAGTGATCATTGCGCCAAGAGCATAGTCTGATGCGTTCGTCTCAATCTCAAAAGGTTGATGCAAATCAAGTAACACAAGTATTGGTGTATTACAAAGATTCTGTTTGAGTTTCTCAAACACTTGTTGTTGTGTCGGTGTCCATTTGAAGACAGTTTTCCCATTTCCCTTGGTCAACTGATTCAAAGGCTATTCTATGTGACTAAATCCGAGTATGACCCGTCGATATAAATTGGCCAAACCAAGAAAACTTCTTAGTTCATGAATGTTTTGAGGAATGGGCCAATCTTTGAGGATCTGTACTTTGTCTGGGTCGATGTGAATGCTTCCAGAGTCAATTACATACCCAAATATTTGATGTTTGTCATCGCAAATGAGCATTTTTCCATGTTTAGATAGAGTCTATGTTGCTGGAGAGTGTCGAGGACTTGTTAAAGTTACCTAACATGTTCTTCTCATGATCGATTGAAAATCAAGATATCATCGAGATAGACAATGGCCCACTTGTCGATGAAAGGTCGCAGAAGGTCATCCATATAGCGCATGAAGGTCACAGGTGCGTTGGTTAAGCTGAAAGACATATAACTATTCAAAAAATTATTTCTTGGTTTTGAAAGCAGTTTTCCATACATCAGTGGACTCGATCAAAATTTAATGATATCCCAACTTGAGGTCAAACTTAGTAAAGAATCTAGCACCTTTTAGACAGTCAATGAATTCGTCTATCCTTGGAAGAGGGTATCGATTCTTCATCGAAATCTTGTTGAGAGCCTGATAGTCGATGCACATGCACCAATTCCCATCTTTCTTTGGAACGAGGATGACTGGAATTCCACAAGGAGAGGATCTGGGTCGAATGTGACCTTTGTTGATCAAATCCTAAATCTCTCTGTGAATCTATTCATTCTTGATAATGGATCTTCTGTAAACAGATGTGTTAGGTAATGAAGAACCATGCACAAGTTCAATGGAGTGTTTTACCTGACAATGTAGAGGTACTCTATTTGGATCTTGAAATATGTTTCGATACTCGTCAAGAATATGGTCAATCTGTTGTTGTTATCGGGACTGCATTGGTCAGTGAGTCAACTCATTGCTACAGTCTTCCTAGAATGTTGAGGCTTTATCATGATCAATGTAAACTTCTGAGCATGGTAGATAAGCTTCTTTGTTTGTTTGGTAGATATCATGGCAACCATTGGTGTAGGTCGTTGTTCAGGTATACCGTACCATTGGTTCCGAATTTTGAAAATCACCTTCTGAGGTCGTGACTAATAACTTCCACACCAATCCCATAAGTAAGGTTTCCCAAACAGGGTGTCCGCTATGAAAAGCGGTGCCATTTAATAGAGTACTACATATTCAAAAGGATTAATGAACTAGGTGAGTCTGCATTTCTAGGTAATTCTTAATTCCCGTCCATCCTTCATCCAACCGATATTGTAAGGCTAAGGATGTGGAGTGGTGACAAGACCAAGTTTCTTCACAATGTCTTTAGAAATGAAGTTCTTCTGACTACCATTATCCACAATAAGATGTAATGGATTATTTTGAACCCACATCCGTGTATGGAACATGCACTCTTGTTCCTCCTCGTTGAAAATAGTCGAGGTTGCTAGAGTGGTCTATGTTGATGTTGATGTCAAATGGGTTGATGCTTTTGGGTCAGATTCTACCATGGTTTTGTTGAAAAAGTCGGATGTCAACAATTTTTCCAAAAACGTCTTTCGAGCTTTGCATTCTGACATATCATGCCATGATGAATTGTGATAATCACACCGTTTCCCATTAGGAGGTTGTTTGCTATGTTCCCTTTTGTCTTTCTAGAAGTGATTCATGCCATTGTCGAGCTTTGGCATGGTCAACTGCAAAATTTTTCTTGAATTGTCGGAGTTGGCTGGTGACTTCTTATCAGATGTTCGACCTGTCGGGTTGGTCGTAAAATGTGTTTTCCCTTTCTATTTAGCTTCAATCTTTCTAGCATAATGGAATGCATCCATAAGTGTACCATATGTCAGAAATTCCATCTCTTGCTAAATGTACGTGGACAATCCGCTGACGTACTTCAGAACAAGCAATTTCTCTTCTTCTTGGACGCCAAGTCTCACCACGAGTCGATAGAACTCATTGGTGTAGCTTTGCACGGACTGGTCTTTCCATTAACTTAGCTGTTGCCACTTCTTATACTACTGTTCAATGTACTTGGGCAGGTAGAACTCCTTTCAAACATACGCGACAAATTTATCCCATGTGTTTATGGGGTCTCCTTCTCGCTCCATCTTTTTTATAGATTCTCCCACCAACAGTGCATAGAGGTTCACAACTTTAAGGATGCAATGGTGATCTTTTCCACTTTAGAGAGTTGATTCACAAAGTAGAAGGATTCTAGTTGTCGCACCCAATTGTCTACATATTCTGCGCAATCTTTCCTTCAAGATTCGGTATGTCCATATTCATTTGCACTTTGAATGGACTAATTTTGTCAGAGTGAGATCTTGTCGAGGATCCTCTGGATGTTGAAGCAAATCACGTGAGAATCTTGTTGAACTAGGCGAACATTTCGGTTCACTATCAAGCCAATGCCTCTCTATGAGTTTCTCTATCTTGTTAGTTGCATGTATATTGTCTGTTTCTTCATCCATATTCGATCTAGCGGTGCAAGTAGAGAGATACTATGAAGTTGAAGGTAGTGTCTACTTGCATTTTTGAGTTTGCGAGTGTGTTTGAACATGCATAAGCGAGGTAACTTCGATAGAAGTATCTACGCACAACTTAAGCACTGAATCTTTCTATGATACCGATAAATTGGGTGCCCAGGCGCACGACGGGGAACAATAGTTCGATTGAATGAATCCAACACGGTTATGGCGGAAGCATATTAGGAATAAAAAAAGTAAGAAATACACTACACAGACATAAACTATACACACAGAAAAAGAGCAAGAGTTAGAACCAATCTCTGTTATTTCATTACTACTGCTCTATTATGTGCTTGTATATTACAATAGTGTACATGTTTATATAGAGTGCTGAGACGCTTGGGTGTCTACCTATTATGTTCAGTTACAAAGAAGTTAGAATGGTTCGAAAGTTCAACTATTACAGATGACTGGAAGGTAGAGAGACAATCTGTCATAGTCATGTCGAGATGCTGAGGTCGATAATGTATGTCGATGTGCGGAACCTGTCGAGGGTGTGTTGAGGTTTGGACTTGTCGAAGTCGATGTTGAACCTGTTGAAGTCAAAAAACATGCCAACTAATGGGTGGATCAACTTCTCTAGTAACCCAATAGTATTTTAGTCCATTGAAAATTTAATTCTCAAGGGAAAATTAGAGAGGAGTCATCTTAGGATGCCTTGATATACCCATTTTGAAGGATACAAGAACTCGCTAGTATGTAGCTTAAGTATTTTTAGAATATTCTTGGTTAGAACAATTCTTGTGAGTTGTAGAGTGTTATTGTAACTCCAAATTACTTTCATTAATGAAGTCACTTTGTCACCATAGATTTGTGTTATAATTATGACAATGATTCGTCAACCCACTTTGAGAATTCATAGGTGAATGCACCTATTGATATGTGTATGTTCATGCTTTCCATTTACACTCTATATTTATGCATATATGTATTTCCTCTTCCATCACACTACGAACATGTGGGTGGCTAAAGAGTCATCCTTTTTCTTTAATCTCGGTATTTTATTTTGTAGCTTTACTTTCTTGTTTTCCATAGCGTAGGTTTCTCCATTGGATGGTGTGATTTGCTTTCAGTAATATAGTTTAATTTATGCAAGTGTGATTTACTTCAAGTAGTGTGATTGATCTCCCACAGTTTTGAAGATTATTTTAAAGAGTTGAGCCTAAAGAGCCAAGTGGCTTTATGTGTCATAGATGACTTAGACTTACAAAATCTCTTACACTTGTTGAAGAGTAGATTTGATTAGTTCCAACAATTGATTTGAATTGATAACTCCACAATGTTCTTAAATTGAGGAAAATAACATTTCAACAACATAGTAAGCTTAAAGATTACATACACAATTCTTAAGACCTTGAAGTTCATGCATTGTAATCGATAATCTAAGTGTAGTTAGGGGATTCAAGAGCATTACAAATTACATGTAATTTTTTAGCCGTCCATTAACTATAATAATTGTGCCTATGCTCTTTAGTACAACATCAATATCACTCCCTTCAATTTTGTCTTTACTATCGTTATCACTATTAACAATATTGTTACTATTACCTAGATTTTGAAATGCGCAAGGATATGTATACACCAATGGTTAATGATATATAGGGCATCGATGTTTTAGAACACATTATATGCTCTAGTTCCTATTAAAAATTGATGCATTGGTGCACCATACTTTTATAAGCGCATCGATGAAAAACCTTCTCTAAAACCTCTAGTTTCCCAAGTTTTTTAGTTATACTAAACATCCATTATCATTAGCAAAGGTTTTTGTGGAATTTATTTGAATCATTTTCTTAAATTCTGCAATGCTAAAAACTTAACTAATGGGTGTTTTCCTTTGTTGTGAGCTAAACTGGAAGAATGAAGGATAACCCTATCAATATAGCACCACACATTAAGTAGATAAACAAAACCCACACATTAAGTAGATAGACAAAATTCTCACACCTATAACAAAATGGTATAATCTATATAAATATGAAACAACCACAACAAACATGGTATAATCTATATAAACATGGAAACAACCATAACAAACATGATATAATATATATAAACATGCAAACTACCACAGCAAACAACATTCCAGATCTTATTTAGACAAATCAAGACAAATCGCACAGCTATAAATACACACATAAATAAATTTTAAAGACATTGTGACATAGGAGAAAAACTCAAATTTACACAACCAACTATATATATATTAATCTGCTAATTTATGAATTTAAATGTGTATGCATCGATGTGCTTCAACTACTATAAAATGCCAATGCCAATGCCAGTTTTTGAGTGACACTCCATCATTAGAAAAACTATGCCGAACTGAAATTCAAGGAAAAAAAATGCTGAGCGAAGTTAACCTCACTATCACACCAGGGTTTCGCGTTTTCGTTGCTGGTAAAGCAATTTCAAGCTCACTCTCTCCTCTCTCCTGCTCCCCTCAACATGGCGGCCACTTCCGCCACTTCTATTGGGAAGGCAATGATTTCCAAATTATGTGAGACCAACAGGCTTCAAGAAGCAGTGGAGACCTTCAAGCGTCTTCTTTCAGATAAATCTAAATCTATACCCACTCTCAACACCTGTAATTTCTTGTTAAGTAGCCTGGTCCGACGGAATGAGTATGGATCAGCGTTGTCTGTTTACAGACTTATGGTTCAAGCAGACATTGTTCCAGATCTCAAAACTTTGACTATTGTCATCAACTGCCACTGCGAAACAGGTAGAATGGATTATGCATTCAGAGTGTTTGACGGAATGGAAGCACATGGATATACTCCAAATGTTATAACCTTCAGCGCTCTCATCAAAGGGCTTTGCAGGGTGGGCAGGATGGAGGACGCTGTCAAAGTTTTCAAGGAAATGGTGGGCAAACGACAAGTTCCCAATCTTGGTACATACAATACCCTAATAGATGGGCTTTGCAAGACAGGGAAAACCTACGAGGCGTTCGGATTGTTAGCTGTTATGCTGAAAAAGGGACACGAACCTGATACAATCACGTTTAACATCTTTATGGATCGACTATGCAAAGAAGGTAAGCTCCAAGAGGCCAATAAGCTACTGTACTACATGTTAACAAAACGGTATAACCCTAATATCGTCACGTGTAATACCCTGATCAATGGTTTTTGCAAAGAGGCCAAACCGGACAAAGCTATGGAGCTCTTCTATGAAATGCGCAGGAAAGACATATGCCTTGATGTCGTCACATACAATGTACTGATTAGTGGTTTTTGCAAAGAGGGCAAACCGGACAAAGCTATGAAGCTCTTCTATGAAATGCTCAGGAAAGACATATGCCCTGATGTCGTCACCTACAATGCACTGATTAGTGGTTTTTGCAAAGAGGGCAAAATGAACATAGCTAAGAAGCTCTTCTATGAAATGCCCAGGAAAAACATATGCCCTGATGTTGTCACATACAGTGCACTTATGGATGGTCTCTGTAAGGAAGGCAAGGTGGATGAGGGTATGAAGCTCTTCTATGAAATGTCCAAGAAAAATATATACCCTGATGTCGTCACATACAGTGTACTTATTCACAGTTTCTGTAAGGAAGGGCAATGGCAGGAGGCCACCGAGGTACTTCGTGAGATGCTGGATAAGGGACACACTCCAGATGTTATCACATACACTGTTTTTATTGATGGTTGTTGCAAAGAAGGTAAGCTTCAAGAAGCTATCCAGCTGTTAGATGTTATGGTGAAAATAGGCTGTCAGCCTGATGAATTCACATACGATACACTTATAAAGGGGTTTTGCAAAGCTGGTAATCTGGAGAAGGCCAGGGAGCTCCTTCAAGAGATGTTAGAGAAAGGTTGCAGGCCTGACCTCGTTAGCTATAATACACTCATAGATGGACTCTGTAAGCATTGCAAGACAAATGAAGCTCAATAAATCTTCCATGAGATGCCAAAACAGGGTTTAAGCCCTGATGTTGTTACATATAGGACGTTGATGGATGGACTCTGCAAAGTGGGTAATTTCAATGAGGCAATAAAGTTATTTAAACAGATGAAAGATAGTAGTTATGTACCTGATATGTTTACACATGCCATCCTCGTGGATAAACTAAGCAAGCAGGGCACATCACATGAAAATAGACTACTGCATGAGATCTTAGAAAAGGTTTGACACTAGCGGTGTGAGGAATTGATGAAATGCATAGATAATTTTGTTAAGAATGCAGCGGACAGGATATCTGAAACAGGCCTGGTGACTGAGCTTGATGAAGTGACCCGAATTGAATTTGTATAAGAGTGCACTTTATATGTAATCTGAAACATATTTGGTTTAATGGTTAGTGGGCTGTACATCTTAATTAAATGTACCAGCTGTTTAATTTAAAGTGGGTTTGGCCTAGAACTTAGTGTGTTTCAACTTGCAAAGTGCCCCAGGTAAATTTCATGATAGTGCTCACATTAATAATCTGGAATTAGCTCATAAGCAAGTTCACGCCGGCAAGTCACAAGGATGGGAACAGAGTTAAATATTACGAGCGAGATCGATACCCTGATTCGGAATAGGAAAAGCCAGAAGAGGGACGGTGTGTTCAGGGAAACTAGCTTTTCATTTGACTCTGATATCTAATGGGCCCACTCTCTCATTTGATGAATGGATCAGATCAATAATTGTGCTCACATAGAAGCGAAGGTGGGGTTAGAGTAATGTCTCTCATTTTTATTGGTTGCTGCGACTACCATGCATTAGGAGTAAAAATGGTGAAGTTCATAATGGCGAAGGCCATTGTGGAGCTCCAGATTCTAGTTTTCAATTCTTTACAGGCTGGGACAAGCACCTCCATGGTTTTTCCTTTCATGCTCTGGATTTGTGGGTTCCATCAATGCCTTTGGTGTTTCACCTTGTTCTGAGCGAGGAGTATCAGTTTTTTTCTGGTTTCTATATTTTGCTTGTGCACATCCAAATGAATTGTTTTGCTAGTGTGTTTATTGGATCGTCATTTGATAAGCTGGATCTTGCAAATCTCAACAGTGGTGATTTGTGAATTAGGGGATATTAACACATTTGATTGCACTTATCATATATCATAGTTTCTTCCAAAAAAGAATTTGTCAATTTAAGGTTAGTTATTCATCATGTATGGGCTTGGCCGACCCACAACAGATGTTAATGAATAGCCCACCGTGCCCTGCTCTTGTAACTGAAGAAACAGAAGAATTTTGCTTAAATACATATGTTACTGGGCACTTTCTTTTAATCCAAGGATGCTACCTCAAGTAAACAAGGTTCAAGGCTGATACAATGATATACCCATTAAGAGCTTAACATGTCATTTGTGGGAATTGATCTGGATGAAGAGAATAACACTTTTCTCAATCACCCAGGCTAAGTCCAATTCTCAATCATGTCAATATTCTTTAAGGTTAGTTATTCATCATGTAGTGGGCTTGGCTGACCCACAACACATGTTAATGAATAGCCCACCGTGCCCTGCTCTTGTAACTGAATAAATAGAAGAATTTTGCTTAAATACATATGTTACTGGGCACTTTCTTTTAATCCAAGGATGCTACCTTGAGTAAACAAGGTTCAAGGCTGATACAATGATATACCCATTAAGAGCTTAACATGTCATTTGTGGGAATTGATCTGGGTGGAGAGAATAACACTTTTCTCAATCACCGAAGCTAAGTCCAATTCTCAATCACTTAGGCTAAATCCAAGTGACATGGATGAATTTTGCTTATTGTAACTGTAAAAGAAAATAGTTCTTGTAACGAAAAATTATGTATTTAAAGAAAGCACCACCATCAGTTGACAAGATCTTTTCCTTTTCGAAAGAAGAAAGAACTTAGAAGCAACCTGTGAGTTGGAGGGGGGATTTTGGTGAGAAAAGAACTTAGAAGCAACCTTTGAGTTGGAGGGGGGATTTTGGTCAGAAAAGAACTTAGAAGCAACCTGCGAGTTGGAGGGGGGATTTTGGTGAGAAAAGTTTAGAGGAGCCTTCAAGGCGTTCCCCTCCCTTGGTCATGTAAATATTCCTCTAGTCCTCTTTGCAAGGAACTTTTCAGTTCTCTGTGTGGTTTAGTGAATTGTGTTAGTTGTTAGGTGCCTTATTGCCTACCTTTTCCACTTGCATTTTCCTGCTATTTATCCTAATACTTTTCTATAATGAACTAACACAATTGTGATAGAATGTCTGTTTTCAATACTGTTATAGATGCATAATAATAGCGGTTGATCTCTGATGTTTGTCGCGAGCATTTGGATTCTTAAATGGCAGCTATGCCTGGAAACCCCTGTATGATAGCATTATAATTGAGAACTATATCATACCTTTGCTTTTGCATTGTAATGCCTTGTAACAGTGTTTTGTCATTGTGAAATCATGAAAGTTCTCCATCCTCGACTTGATGTTCTGTGCTATTGTTATTGAGTTCATTTGATGTCTCACCTCTGTTTGTGGGCATTAAGGAAATATAAAATATATATTCGGGCTGATTTGTTTGATTTCGTCTCATTTTGTGGTAGATCGTTCACATTCTAGTTGCACTTCCCTCCGGTCAACCCGAGATGATAGATTCCATTCCCTATTGCCTTGTAGGGGACTGTCCACATGCTTGTATGGTCATTACAATGGACAAATCCTCGCTGGAATGGTAACACAACATTTTGTGGTGCTGGCTTATTTTCCCCTTAAATCGGAGCCATTCTCCAGAAATTTTAGAGATCCTATTTCTAGATATCCTTATCTTGGAATCCTATGGAGAAATACGGTGTTCCTGTGTAATAGGCCTTGAGGCATTTTATTTGGGTCTTTTGCTACTTGTAAATTACTTCCGGATTATAGATTGCATCTAGATCATTACTTTTTTTCTTTTCTGTACTTCTAAATCTTCTCCAATTATTTATATTTGATTGGAAAACACATTATTTATTATTATTTTTACAATTATTGATACTACTTTTTGGAAAACGCATTATTAATCCTTTTCTGTACTTATGCTGTAAGGCGTTTTTCTCTGAAGTTCTTTGGTAAATCACTGTTCATTTCGTTGTCTATTCAGCCAATCTTGTTTCTCCGCGTGTCTTCTTTGTGATCCACTGGTTCTCCGCGTGTCTCCTTCATGATCCGCTGGTTCTCTGCGTGTCTTCAAATTAACTCTGTATAAAACTTCCGTGCTGATAGTCCCGCCTTCCGGATCTTTTGGAGGTTTCTTCCATTGGGGTTGCAGAAGGTTACATTGTGACAGGTTCTGGTTCTGGACGGATCTCATACTCGAATACAACGAAGAGGAAAACATGTTCATTAGGGGGCATTCGGCAAGTCGGGGTGCGGGAGAATAATTCCAGGGCAGTATTTTGCAGTAGATCCCAATGGCTGAACCATGATGATTGGGGTTTGCGACTTGTTTATCTTCTCCACCAAGATAATGTTGCCCTACTTACCATTTTGTCTCCGTTGGAAGCCCACAAGTCTCACACAATAGTGTATTCAATATTCAGGGTTGATTGTGGTTTTGATAACGCTATTTTTGCTGCAATAGAGCTTGATTTTTCAAAGACGACCAAGATTCCA
>LPNX010459409.1:400128-410912 GCA_001517045.1 Pseudotsuga menziesii | reverse complement strand
GCTAGGTGAATGTGCAAGTGGAGAGTGTACACTTGTTTACTGTGAACGAACATGAGAGGTTTATTCTTTGATCTAGCTGAAGATGACCTTCCAGAGGTGGAGAGAAAGAGTGCGAATGCAGATGACCTTCCAGAGGTGAGGGAAAGAGTGCGAATGCTCTGGTTACGCTGTTGCCCAGCCGTTGCCCAGCCATTGCTCCATTTTATGCAGAAGGTATTCCCAAGATGAATGTATTAGGACTGAGTCTAGGAGAGGTAGGCCCAGGTATGTGGATGGAAATGCGTCCCTTTGGAAGCCAAGAATTCTGCAGATGTGAGCTTGAATGGCAGGCTTGGTATTGAAGATTGAAAGATGGGATTTGACAGCATTTCTCAGTCCTCCTGAGATGAGGACGAAAGTGTAAAAGACCTGCTTTCAAGCAGAAGCTTCTTTGGAAGTGGATGATCCTATGAGAAGGTTATCGTATGCAAATTGGAGATGGGAAAGCGCCTCTCCTTCCTCGCTAAATTCAAACAGGATATCACGTCGGGAAGGATTTCAGATATCATAAAAGGATTCGCTAACCTTGTCAATCTCATTGAACCCATGAAATCTTTGAAATCTTTTGAGTGGTACTCTCCTCTTTCTTTACACTCTATTCAAATCTAGTTGGCTTTCTCAATGCTTCACCCCGTTAAACAATTTGAAATTTTGTATCTGTATGCGTGTGTTCTTCTATTGGCCGAAAGTGTAAGATTAGGTTGGGATTCAACACTACTGCCATTTGAATTGGTATTTGCCGAGGGCTTATCCCTTCGTGCACACCCAATTAGGACAATATCTGGTCTAATCAATTCTCTTCCCTTAAGGAGCTCAGCATAGCATCCTGATTTGTTAGGAAATTTAGTCAGAAATTCTGGAACAGGGATGTCACCTGATAAATGCCTATCATATCAAACCCCAATTTCTGGTCATTTGGTATGAAGGGACGAATTTGGGAATAGAAGCACAAGTTTTTGGCTTATTTGCTCAGTCAATTTGAAGATATGATGGAAAACATGTATTTAAAGATGTGGTTATGTTTAAGGGCATGGCGACGATGAAGGGAAACTCTTGTTTTGCACAGTGAGCGGATTTTGATTCTTTATGAAATAATGGCATGGCATCATGATGATAGAGGGGAGCTCTTGTCTTCCACAGTGAGCTGATTTTGGTTCTTGTTATAATATAATTGCATGGTATTGAATTAGTCAACCATTGTCCAGCAGATCAGCATGTTATGTTTTTGTTATAAGGTAACTCACCAATATTTGAAGGCCGATCAGGGTATAAAGAGAACCTTACTGGAATTTATGGGATATAGTTATAGTGGCACAGCTGGCAGATGCAACAGACCTTGATAATGGTATGATGGCACAGCTTTGTTCTCTGCAGATGCTAGCTTGTTCCTTTTATGTTGTCAAGACCGGAAATTCCAAGTTGCAGAAGGTAGTGTTTCAATGATAGAGCTCTTATGTCTTCAGAAACGTGTAAGATGCCTTTGTTGTGATGCATGTTCCTGGGTAGTTCTTTAATTGTGCCAGGGATACTAGGAATCTATGGAATAGATTTATAGTGGCACAGCTGGAAGATGCAACAGACCTTGATAATGGTATGATGGCACACCTTTGTCCTCTGCTAATGCTAGCTTGTATATAATCTGGTTGGCTTATTTTCAACAGTAAGATTAGACTGACTTGTATGCAAATTTGAGAATAGAAGCATAGGTCTTGGTGACTTATTGCTCAGTCAATTTGAAGATCTGATAGCAAAACACGTTTTTAAAGACCTGATAATGATTGAAGGATTTATGTTGATGGAACTGAGCTCTGTTTTTACACAGTGATATGATTATGATTCTTGTGATGAAAGAATGGCATGGTGTTAATTTTGTCACAGTTTTCTATCAGATCAACAAGTTATATATGTCCCCGATAAGGTAAGTCACCAATATTTGAAGGCTGATCAAGATATAAAAGGAACCTTACAGGAATATGTGGGGCAGATCGCCAGTGATGCAACTAGAAGTTGCCACAGACCTTCAACAATGGTTTGATGACCCATATTTGTTCTCTGGATATGCTAGATCCTCCTTTAACGCTCTGAAGACTGGAAATACCAAGTTGCAGAAGGCAGTGTTTCTTTGATAGAATTCTTCTGTCTTCCGAAACTTGTAAGATGCATTTTCTTTGATGCACATGTCTCGATAGGTTTTCAGATTGTGCCAGGGATACTTTCCCTTTTGTCATTTTTTCTTCAGCTTTCTCCACTTATTATGATCAAGTATACTGAAGGTTAGTTAAGACCTCTTAAATAAGTGTCTGCAGAAGTCTAATATTACATAAAAATAAAACTTTGTTCTATTCTCCATTAGGAGCAGCATTAATGATAATACCAAACATTTTAAATCCGTTTGCATCAATATTATGGATTAATTTGAAAATTGATGGCCTTGAGTAAAAGAATGTGAACCATAAAGTTGATTTCTAGCGTCAGATCCTGCGCTTAATGCTTATCCAGCAGGAAACTCATGTGAATAAATTAGATATCCTGCATTAGGAACTCATGTTTTAATACATGGAAATTATCTATTTTTGAATGATCCTTTTAGCTTGGTCATTATTAAGGTTGATTTATTTTTGTAGCAAAGTTATACATACTGCTTCTGAATATTTAAACCGTCTTTGTATGTTTGAATTGGTTAGCTTGTGGTCTGAATATGAAATTTTAGTGGTAGTCACAGTTCATGAGAGCCTTACACATATGACTGCATGCAGTTATGTGTCAGTTATGTATTGTAACACTTACAGAAAAGAACAGGAGATTAAGAAACCTATGTGCATAGCATATTCTATCCATTCACACATATATTATATTGCTCTTGTTGAATCTGCTTCCACCATATTCCCATTTAAGATTGCTGTTCACTTTGATTAATACATGAACTTTTATTGGTACACAAAGCCTGGGTATTATGTTGTATGCATTTATTTTGATGTCACAAATCAATATGTAGCTAAAAGTGTTTATTTGGGTGTTGAATCAACTTTGTTCCAACTTGAGGAATTGAATTGAATTGTGTAGCTAAAAAGCCTCATAAATCCAAAGAGTAACAGTGCTACTAGGGGGAAGTTGAGTTAGAATGACAAGAGGGGGTTTGCCACTGGCTCTATCTAATAAGTTCTGTTTGCAACTAAAAGATTAGACTGACTAATGAAAATTTGGGAATAGAAGCACAAGTTTTTGGCTTATTTGCTCAGTCAATTTGAAGATATGATGGAAAACATGTATTTAAAGATGTGGTTATGTTTAAGGGCATGACGACGATGAAGGGAAACTCTTGTTTTGCACAGTGAGCGGATTTTGATTCTTTATGAAATTATGGCATGGCATCATGATGATAGAGGGGAACTCTTGTTTTTTACAGTGAGCTGATTTTGGTTCTTGTTATAATATAATTGCATGGTATTGAATTAGTCAACCATTGTCCAGCAGATCAGCATGTTATGTTTTTGTTATAATGTAACTCACCAATATTTGAAGGCTGATCATGATATAAAGAGAACCTTACTGGAATCTATGGGATATATTTATAGTGGCATAGCTGGCAGATGCAACAGACCTTGATAATGGTATGATGGCACAGCTTTGTTCTCTGCTGATGCTAGCTTGTTCCTTTTATGTTGTCAAGACTGGAAATTCCAAGTTGCAGAAGGTAGTGTTTCAATGATAGAGCTCTTATGTCTTCAGAAACGTGTAAGATGCTTTTGTTGTGATGCATGTTCCTGGATAGTTCTTTAATTGTGCCAGGGATACTAGGAATCTATGGGATAGATTTATAGTGGCACAGCTGGAAGATGCAACAGACCTTGATAATGGTATGATGGCACAACTTTTGTCCTCTGTTAATGCTAGCTTGTTCCTTTTATGTTGTCTTGTAGAAGGTAGTTTTTCAATGATAGAGCTCTTATGTCTTCATAAACTTGTAAGATGCTTTTGCTTTGATGCATGTTCCTGGATAGTTCTTTAATTGTGCCAGGGATACTTTGCCCCTTTTTTGTCATCTTTTTTCTTCAGCTTTCATCATTTATTATGATAAAGTATACCGAAGATTGGATCCTATGAAATAAGTGGTTGAAATGGGAACTTTGTTGTTTTCTCCATTTAGGAGCAGCATCAATGATGATGCCAAACATTTGAAATCTGTTTGCATTAATACTGTGGATTGATTTGGAAATTGATGGCCTGAAATAATTGACGTGAATTATAGAAGTCATATCAAGTGTCAGGTCCTCTGTGGAATGATAAATCAAGGGAAAAATCATTTGAATAAATTAAAAATCTTGCAATGGAAACTCATGGTTTGAATAGGGGAGAAATTATCTATTTTGAATGGCCTTTTCAGATAGGAGATTGAATTCATTTCTGTGGAAAGGCCGTACATGCTTCTTCTTTATATTTAAAAGGTATTGAATTGAAATGGTTAGCCTAGATTTGTTGTCTGGATATGGGATTTTAGTGGCAGTCACAGATTATGAGATATTTACAAATATATATGCATGCATCTGATTATATTAACAATTCCATAAAAACATAGAGATGAAGAAACCTTTGTGCATAGGGTATTCCATCAATGCACTTGTCCCTCCTGCCTATCAGATGATGCCACCTGTTTCCAATAAAAAATTGCCACATATCGGGTTTTCCATACTAATACTTTCCGCCTCCTTACTGTTCTCGAATCTTTTGTACCTGTTAGCGGTCTGCTAATTCCCCACGGTCTCATTGTCTGAGCGATCTCATTATCTGAGCTTCCATCAAGGAATCCATGGACCTTCACACAGTCCTCTGCGACTACACAGCCCGTGGCAAGGTGGAGAGAATAAGTCTCCTTCCGGGCTCCCGGATGATTCCGTGGCTCAAATGCCACTGTATTTGCATATGGTGCCACAGGAAGTGGTAAAACATATACAATGCAGGTAGATGAATTAATGACATTAGGGTTTAGATTTTATAAACGTTTATGAGCCAAAATAATTAAAAAAATATGTTTTTAATGGTTTGAAATGTGGAAAAATAAAGGGGGAAAACTGGTGTTATTTATAAAGAGTTTCATGACGAGGTTTAGATCTTTATGATCATCTTGAGGTTTCTTATGCTATATTATCTGACTATTTTCAATGCAGTGCTTTGTTATGACATTGTTTTATAATATTGGGGTTTTTAATGATTTATGAGGGGAAAATCCTTGTTAAAAGAACATGATTTTCTATGGCTGAGAGTTTATGGTTTATGCAGTGAAAATGTCTGGGAAATTAATGCTGGGTGCTTTTTGCTTCTCTCAGGGCACAAACGAGAGCCCCGGTCTTATGCCCTTAGCAATGAGCAGGATTATTACAATGGAAGAGGACACACAGAGTTTAATGGGAGCATTTGCTGCAATTAATAAGTTTTTTCTTTAAGTTTGGAAGCACCTAAAGAAACGTGACCTTTGGGGCCGCAGTGCAAAGGGCAGGCTTCTTTCAGCTTAAGTGCCTGGTATGATGGTGACTATTCTGCTAAAATTGCCCTGGACTTCTACCTAGCTTTGTCCTTTTGAAAGTCATACTAAGACTTTGGGGTAGACAACACCAAGAATGGAATCCTGGTGGGTGTCTTAGGACTCTGTTGACCCTCGCCAGTGATACAAAACCCTTCTGGCAACAACTAGTATATTGAGTCGATAATTCTTTGCTTTTCAAGTTTTATAGCTTGAAGATCTTTTGTAATATAAATATTGTTAACTTCTTTAATTTTTCTTCCTTTAATCTCATTAATCTTGTAAGCTCCTGAAAGTCCATAAGTGTTAATCAGCCATCTAAACCTTCATAGAACATAGACATTGTAATCTCCCTAAAACACTTTAAACACCATTCCCTACAAACCACTTTAATTCCCTTCATATGTAAACACCATACAAGTGTTCTAAGGACCATTGGCTGGCCATTTTATTTTGGTGAAAAAATCAAAATAATGTCTATTTCCTCAAAAAATGGCAATGTCTGGTTCTGTTATAGATAGAGCAGAATTCAGCTTATTTTACTTATATTTATATGGTTTAACCTTGATAGGAAACTTAAAAGACATTATGCAAAGTCAGAATGTCAAATGTGCTATTGAAGTTTTCAAAATAATCTTAATTTATCTACCTGTGGCTAAATTCCCCTGGACTTTCTTGCCCCAAGACCCTAGATCTTGCCTTGCTGAGTCTCTTGGTATTCAACGTTTACCTAGGATACAGTGGATTATTTATTTGAGCGTTTAGTGGCTCCACAATTATATTCAAACTAGATCATGATACAAAAGATCTATCAACTTTTAGCTGCAAAGAGATGTAAAGAGAAATAAACAACATAGAAGCTTATGCCACTACCAGCATTCTTGGGCTATTTAAAAGGATTTAGTACAATGATTGCACCAAACATTATATACTATGAAAGGAAATAACTTGACTTTACCAACATGGTTGGATGTACTTGCCAATATAAACGTGTTGATATTTTTTCATGGAGTTGAAGGAATGGATCTCATATACAATTATTATGCTTGGAAGAAGGAATGGATCTCATGCAAATTCTCTTACTATTGTAGGTTTGTGTAAATTCACTGGAGGAATTTCAAGAAGTGTTCAATTATGGTTGTTTGTGGCGAAAAGTTGGTCACACTGGATTAAATGATGCGTCAAGCCGTAGCGATGGAGTATTGATGGTTTCTGTTTCTAGTGATGATGGGAACCCGACATGCCTCTGGTGGGCAAGCTCAATCTTATTGATCTTGCAGGTAATTTTTGTATTATTGATGTTAAAAGAGGTTTTTAATAAAACCTATCATTTTCTTTGCCCATGAACTGCACACCACTATAGCAGTGCATGTTATGCTTTTGGTATTAAGGCTTTTATTCATTAAAGTTCTCACTACTTGTAAATGCAATCCGATAATTATCATGCCAAAATCATTCAAGTTTTATATATTACTTGGCCCTTTGTTGTTTGGCAGGCAATGAGGATAATAGAAGAACTAGTAATGAGGGCATTCGTCTGACAGAGAGTGTGAGAGTTAACCAGTCACTCTTTGCACTGTCAAATGTTATCCATGCATTGAATGCCAATGAGAGCTGTATGCCATATCGGGACAGCAAATTGACCCGAATTCTGTAGGATTCACTAGGGAAAACAAGTCGTGCTTTAATGATTGCTTGCTTGGTCAGTACCCATCTTCTTCAAAAACTTAATATTTTCAGCCTTAAAAATGAAAGCAGTTCTTTATTTTCGTGACTTCTCAAATTTTATGTTTGTGAAAATTTAAAGAAAACATCTATGTGGAAGTCGGGTCCAAATTGTCAACATTAATGCTTTCTTTAGATTATTTAGTCATTATCTCTTAATATTTTTCCTATCCTAAACATATTCTTCCAGTAAATATATTTCCTATTTTATGGATTATAAATAGATTTCCGTTCCTCTCTGCCTAAATTGAGTTAGCAATCTTAAACACTTTACCTCCCTTTGCTACTTTTTTTTCATAATATATATGTTTGATTACTTGATTCTGGGGTTTGCAGAATCCAATATCATACCAAGAAGCACTGCACACAGTCAGTCTTGTTGCCCGGTCGCAGCATATAATTAATCATGTTGCGATGGATGGCAAACGAGATACCAAAGTGGATATGAATGCAAGGCTCAATGCATGGCTTGAGACAAAAGCTAAGAGCAATTGCAGGGCAGCAAAACCTGCTTCTCCATTTGCCAGAAGGTTGCTTTCTCCCTTGTCATCTAGACAAAATCCTAGTGGATCAATGTCAGCTACCACCAATAACAGCTTTTTCACACCCAAAGGACGGTAAGAAGCAATGGGTACTGAGATAGGCCATATAATTTTTTGTCTTTGTGATGAGTTTCTAGATTTTCCTGTTTTTCTGAATTCTTAGATTGGTTTTAACATGTTCTCAAGAGGCTTCTTGGACCACTAGGTCACGTCAAAGTAACCTCGAGTGAGGTTAGTATTGAGGTTACAAACGTAATGCCATTTGACTTTTTGGTATTGACTTATGAAAATAACTTTCCTTAATTGTTATTTTCTTTACAATTTCTATTATGATGTTAATATGGTTTGCAATGCAGGAAAGTCCCCAGCTAAACTCTTCAAAATCTGGAGAACATGCTGATTCAGAAATGGCAAGTTGCAAGGTTATGTTTCTTTTTCTGCATATACAATCCCTTAACATCCCGTTCTTAATTGGTGTATGTACAAAACAAATCTATTTCTTTATGAATACCACTTAACGCATAATCAACATAGTTAACCCACAAAGGGCAGAATACGGAAGATTTCTGAGACCGGGTTGTGGGGGTGTTCCAGCATTATGATGTACAGGAATTGGTAGAAGGCAGTTTCGTCTGTTTTGTTTTTGGGTTGAAGCTGGTTTTTGGGTTTCTATTTTGAAATGGCTCAAGACGAGGTGACCAAATATGCCCACAGTCCTATGCACATCGTCGTTGCCTTGAGGGACTACACGGTGCTTCGCCGGGTAATTTCAGGGCTCCCAAAGCTTGGGAATGCCGAGGAAATCAAGACGGAGGCAGATTCGATCTTGGAGGAGCAGCGGGCAGAAGCGATCTCTGGTGTTATAGATAGGCGAGATGTGCCTGGGCGCGAGACGGTGCTGCATCTGGCCATGCGCATGGGGGATGTCTAGGCGACCGAGAAGCTCATGTCTGCAGGCACGGATTGGAATCTGCAAAATGAGCAGGGCTGGAGTGCCTTGCAAGAAGCGGTATGTGCACGGGAAGAGGGAATTGCTATGATCATCATGAAGCATTATCAGCGCCTTACCTGGGCGAAATGGTGCATGAGGGTGCCCAGGATCATGGCTGCCATGAAGCGAATGCGGGATTTTTATATGGAGATAGCTTTTCATTTTGAGAGCTCTGCGATACCCTTCATTGGCCACATTGCGCCTTCAAATACATACAAGATATGGAAAAGAGGGTCCAATTTGAGGGCCGATATGACCCTTGCGGGGTTTGATGGTTTTCGGATTCAGATATCAGATCAGATCTTTTTGTTTCTTGGGGATGGGAGTGAGGATGGGAGGGTCGCACCTGGGTCTCTGTGTGTGTTATACCACAAGGATAAGGAAATTATGAATGCATTGGATAGTGCCGGGTCTCAGCCTTCTGATGTCGAGATTGCGCAGGAAGTCATTGTGATGTCACAGACGAATATGTATAGGCCTGGGATTGATGTTACTCAGGTTGAGTTGGTTCCTCAGATCACTTGGAGAAGGCAAGAGAAGGCTGAGATGGTCGGGCCTTGGAAGGCCAAGATCTATGATATGCACCATGTGATGCTTAGTGTGAAGTCCAGGCGGGTTCCCGGGGCGATGACTGATGAGGAACTGTTTACAGCCTCTGCAGGGGATAGCTATACTATTGATAATGAGAGATATGAGATTGAGAAGGATTATGCAGGTCTGTTGACAGAGGAGGAGAAGAAGCAGCTAGAGAATGCCTTGAAGATGGATCATTTGGAAATTGGGGATGATGGGATGCAGGAGGATGAGGCATTGGATGTTGGACATTGCCATAGCTGCTATGGAAGGGAGGAATTCCTTCACAGGGAAGAGAAACACAGCGTGGTTTTGTTATTTGGTGCCAAATCTAATGGGGATGTTGTTGAGGCAATGGGACTTAAGGAAGTCATGGAAGAGAAGAAGGGTTGGTTCAGTTGGGGCAAGTGGAATGTGAAACAAGACAACGGAAAGATTGTGCCACCTAGGAGTTCTTTGAGTGTAGAAGGCAAAGTTAGTGATCTGCTCGGCGATTCGGCTACAAGGATTCTGATGAAAGCTCGAAGATATTCACCTGAGCATGGTAGAAGATCTATTGATGCAAGGCCTACTGATTACAGGGTCGATGATTATAGGAAGGGAAAAGAGAAAGATGGTAGAAATTCAATAAGTATAGAAACAACTCGCAGGCATAAGCTCCCTATCAATGATAGCGGAAATGAAAGTGAGTACAAGAAAGGATTGAGGCCACTCTTGTGGCTCACATCTCAGTTTCCTCTCCAGACTGATGAGCTGTTGCCACTGCTCGACATTTTGTCAAACAAGGTTAAGGCTATTCGTCGCTTAAGAGAATTGCTTACTACAAATCTTCCACCTGGTACTTTTCCTATCAAGGTATGCATCTAGTCGCACTTTACTTTTTGTTAGAACAGTAGTTGAGATGTTGGATTCTGGAACATATTCCATTTTGTACATTAGCGGGGTCTAGATTTGTCTTGGATGCTCGTTTAACCAATATCCTCTTTATAAGCATTTGACCAAATGGTTATAAAGAATGGATTGTACTTCTACCAAGCATAGAAAGACTATTAAGAAATGGTTTAGCTTTCTATATGGTATGCCCTATCCTTAATCTTAAAAAGCCAAAAAAAACTAGACTTGGCTCTTATTTCTAAAGTTGGGATTCCTTTGAAGAAGCTTTACATACCCATTAAGAATAAGTTAGAAAAGGTCTTACTGCTCGGTGCTCACCAAGCCATTGATTTATTGTAGATAGTTGGTTTTTATAGTTGTAGGACAATTTCAAGATGCTTTGTATTTGCCATATTCAGGCTCTTTTAATGAGCATGTGGGGATAGTATGGGAAAGGGTATAATAGAGTACTTATAGTTAAGGATTTTCACACTGTAACCATTCAAATCTTATGCTATAAGAA
>LPNX010459409.1:324407-399868 GCA_001517045.1 Pseudotsuga menziesii | reverse complement strand
AAAAGCAATTTCAAGATGTTGTTTTGTATGTTATGTTCAGCTGTTTAGATGTTTTAATAGGCATGTGGGGTTTAGCATGAGAAAGGGATACTATAAGCATGTAAGAATGCATCATAAAGAGATACTATAAAGTATAGCAATTCCAGGATACCATTTATATGTTGTGTTTGGCTGTTTAATGAGCATGTATGGATCAGTGTTGAACAATACCTCCTCACTTGTTACTTGTTTTCTTTAGCTTCCAGTTCCAGAGGACGAGTTGCCAACCTGCCAAGTATTGTCCTTTGTGGGAGTTTCTTGTGCAATCCCATTATCTATACGAGGACTTAGACAGTTCCTAGAAACTCTAATGTTTGTCCATTGGACCATTTGTCATCAAGAGGCCTTCTGTGTGCTATTCTAAATATTTATTCAAAGTTTAGAGGTGGTGTTATTGGTTAGGGTTGATGCCATTGCCATTATAGTCTTGTTGTAGTGCAGACTCCACACTAGTGTTTTGAATCATCCAATATCAACAAATTGTTGGATTTCTTGCATCAAATCATGGTTTGGTGCCCTGCAATCTTCCTTTCCAAAATGTCTTTACAAAGCCATGTTGTCCATTTTACTAGCACTGTAATGCATGTTTTTCAGGTCAATGGTTAAAGGGTTTGATCTTTTCCTTCTTTAATCCAAACACAACACATTCTATTGCTTTGATTTGATCATTTTACTTCAGTGCCCCCAATATTCAGTCATTAGGGTTAGGAAAATAGTAGAAGGAATATCCATTAAGAGTATTTTAATTTTAACAAATGTTTCTTATTACTGCTTTTTAAAAGGTGTTTTGGGCTTTATGAGTTTGCTTTGATGGTAAAGGGCTTCTCTTACAGAAATTGAAAAAAACTCGATACTTTTGCTTGTTATCTATTTATTTCATTTCAGTATTTGGTTTTCACATGAGCTTGTACATATCATGGAATGCAGAATCCCTATTGTTCTTGTAAATTTTTTGCGTTACTTTTTTTCCTATTGGAGAATTGTTTGATTGATTGGTTGTAAACTCTAAATCGATCCTCAAAAAAATTATGCATACTATCTGAAGTAGCTAGCTTCATTAATGTGTTTTTTTTCATTGCTAAGGCAAAGGAGGATGCTCTTGTCACCAAGAATATGGCTGCAGGGGAAAGTGTTTACGGAGAGAAAAGGATTAGCGTCCAGGCATGTCGTACAATGGTTGAACTCTTGTAACCTTGTAATTTGATACACGTAGCTGAATTTCAAGACTGTGAGTAAGTCTTTAAGCCCTCTGGTTGAATATTAAATGTGATTATTAAGCTTGATAGTGTGAATATTATATGTGTGAATGAATATAAATCATGATAGTTTATGTTACAGCTTTAAATTTCAAGTGGGTTGTTAGAGATCAGTTTATAATACAGTTTCTTATTTTGGGTTCAAGTGGGTTGTTAGAGATAAGTTTATAATACATTTTCTTGATTTTGGGTTATAGCATGTTATTTTTTTGATTTGGGGTTTTTCGATTTGTCATGCCATTTCTATAATTCCTATTTTATATAATGTAACTATATTAATCTTCTCCCTTATTTTCCTTCGGAAATCCACTATACCACAATATTAATCACCTTCCTTTGTGGAGCTGTCGATTAAGTATGGCTGGACTATGGTATTTGGATTTCTTGATTTTGGGTTGGGCTTTTGGGTTTCTTGATTTTGGGTTGGGTTTTTGGATTTTTTGATTTTTGGGTTTTTTTTGGATTTCTTTATTTTGGATTTGGCATGCCATTTCTAAAAAAAAAATTCTAAGTTTATAAAATTTAATATACCAATATTAAAATTGAATGTACCTATACTATGTGATGCAGAAATATTAATCTCTTCCCGTTGCCTTGGGAAATCCAATCCACAATATTAAGTATGGACTATTAGCTAAATCTCCTCTATTATTGCTTCCTATATTCTTCTGTTAGTGCTTTCTATAAGTCTCCTGCATAGAGCTTAACTGTTTTTTCCATTGTCCACTGAGTGTTTGAAACGATGGAATGACCTTCCACAATATTCATCCATTCATTTTCGTCTTCATTCGAGTAACTTCTCTACCACTTTGATGGCATTTAACTGATACTAAAAACACTTTTTGGGGCATTTGACTTTTTGGGTACATTCCGGGTCAATAACGCGAGATGGTTGTGGGAATTTGACTTTCTGGTTACATTCATTTGCAAATTGTCATCAGTCAAATGCTCTATCCCTCTTTTAACATTTAACTTTGGCATGTCATTGGTTGATTTTGGGGTTCTAAAAATTTAGGTTGCAATTTACATCATGTTCCTTTTTTCTTTTGTAATTTTGTTGGGCCTATATTATATTAACTTTATTGTATATAATTCTTTGTTTTATAGTTTAAATAATGGTTGAATTTACATATGCCTGGTTTTTATTTTCTATTATTTTATGTTGTATCTTGTTTTATTTCAAATTTTGTTTTTAACAAACAAACAAATAGAGGATTAAGATAGATTTAGAGGGCTAGAGAAGCTGTCTTATTTCAATTTTTTTTCTAACAAACAAATAAATAATAAGGAAAAAAAATAGTTAGAGTATTTAGGTTTGATGTGTTGTTTTTTTTTTCATTTAATTTGTGTTCCTTATTTATATTTATGGTTGTCTAATCTTCCTTATTTAATTTGTGTTTTAAGTTACATCTCATGTCATCATGTATGTATCTTTCCATATTTTCAAAGTGCAATAGATGCATTCTCTTATTTTGTAATATCTAGAGTTATTTTTCAAACTATCTATTGATTAGTATTTTATGCCCTTGGAATCCATATTGAAGAACTGGCCTCATTGTGTAGATCAATAGTTGATCTCTTAGGGAGGAAACGATCTTTGTTATATATTTGATAACTTCACAACAAACACTTGTTCTGCTACAAAGGTTCTGTAGAATAGCCGGCTTTCCAGGAATTCAGATTTGGAGCTTAATTAAGTATCTGGGAACTTACCTTTCATTAAAATAGTCCAAAGCAATAGATCGGGTTCATGCCATCCAGAATATTAAGTCTAATATTAGGATGGGGGAGTGAGTTGGTTAAATCCATCTTGTTGTCTCAAACAATTCTATTTTCTCATCTCTTTTTGTATTTCAGTGCTCAACCATGTTAGTTCCAATCAATATCAGGAATCAGATAAGCAAATAAATAAAAAACTTGGAGGTAGTAAGTTCAATGATTAAAAATTCCACTTGGTAAAATGGGAGACAGTAAAGGGTTTACTATAGAATGGGGGACTTGACGTAAACGATGTAAGGCTAATGAACATAGCCTTGGTATGAGTTTTTTAATGTTTTTTAATGTGATTTGGATCTTTTTATGTAGTAAAGTCTTCAAATATATATTTTTATTGTATTTAGATATCCTGTGATTGTAGTTGTAGTCCCAATTGAGCAAGCTCATTGTCACTTTTCCTTTAAATGCAAAGGTTATAGTTGGCATGTGGCTCCTTATTTTCTCTTTCAGGCTGTTATTTAATGGTGTCCTAAAGACATGAAACGTGAATTAGAAACTGTTTAATATCACTGTTTAATCTATTCAGATCCAAAAGGGGATACATGGAGGATGGACCATGAAACTGATACTTCTCAGCAGATACAAAAAGAAGGAAAATATGTTGTTTTAGTTGTAGCAACTGTGCTCTCTGATATTTGTGGACTAGGTGAATGGATGCCAATGCCAAAACTTCATTCTGAGGTAAACCTTCTTTCTCCCACATATAATTCTTGGATGAAGCGTGTTGTTTTGTAGTATTTTATTTTATTTTATGTGAGGCAAGGACACCCTCTAGCTTGTTAAAAATGGAAGTGTGTTGGAGATGACACTGTAGAGGGAATGAGATACATATACACCCAAACAATGGATAGCAGCATTATAAAGGGTTAAAAACAAGTCTTATAATGACCAAGCTAAATGCTCAAACTCTGAAATGGCCTCAATGCTGTTTGGAACCAAATCTATGTGTGCTTGCTTAAACTGACTGGTAAACATCTTAAAATAGTAGGAATGTTGCTGAAACTCAGATGTTTGAATAATCTGAATCCACATATATTTTGGAGGAAGCAATCCCAAGGAAAACCCTATGAGGTTGAGATGATACAATGGTTAAAGACTTCTTGAATATCATGCCACTATCAAGCAGAGTTTCTTGTGACTCCAATTTTGTCTACGTGTAAATGTAGTTTACAAGGTATAATGAATTAGTATTCACCAAAAAATGAAATTTTAGACTTGCTCTCCATGTAGAATGCCTAGATTTCATCCTTGTAGAATTCTTAGAGTTAGGAAAATTATGAATTGTTAGATTCCCTCTGCATGTAGAGTGGTTAGATTTCATCTCTGTAGAATTCTTAGATTTCCTCTTGTTGTCTGTTTATTTCATTTCAATATTTTGTTTTCACATGAGCTTGTACTCTCTAATTTGATGTCTAAATGATGGACATATCATGGAATGCAGAATCCCTATTGTTCTTGTAATTTTTTTGCGTTCCTTTTTTTTTGTATTGGAGAATTGTTTGATTGACTGGTTGTAAACTCTAACTCGATCTTGAAAAAAATTATGCATACTATCTGAAGTAGCTAGCTTCATTCATGTGTTTTTATGTGGTATGAGTTTTTTAATGTATTTTTTATGTGGTCTGGATCTTTTTATGTAGTAAAGTCTTTAAATTCCGACTTCGACTCTTGGATAATTGAATGTCAGTCTGTTCTCTATTAGGCATATTTTTTTACACAAGTAGTTAGCTCCTATGGTTCTTGGGAGGAGGCTCATATCTACAGTAGTTTTTCTCTTCAATTGCTAACAGGTTTTGGAGTGGGACTCATCTCATTTACTGTAAGTTGATACCTTCCTTTGAAACAATCCAAATTATTGAAGGTTATTAATTTTTGGTCTCTGCATGTATATGGGAGGGAGGGATGGGTGTTATGTCTCTATGTATGTATCATGCACGTATTTATGCTTTTGTCAAGTCAAAATTATTGGTATGATAGGAATTTGATAGACAAGGTGTGACATAATCACTTTAGGTACCGGTATACATCGCTGAAATAGCTCCCAAGCACTTGTGAGGAAGCCTTGGCACAGTCACACGTGATATTGAATAGCAAGACTAAATCATTATATGAAGAATCATTGAAACAAAATTGTGAATCTCATTACTGACTAATTGTTGCCTTTTTAAAACAGTTCACTGTCACAATTGGTAGTATGCTGGCATATTCATGTGGGTTATTCCTTGACTGGAGGCCTTTGGCAATCACTAGTATGTAGGCTTAGTAAGTATAATTTTGCAGAGTCGGTTCATTTTCCTATCTTTAGATTCTTTTAAGAAATCGTCATTCATATTGTTACCCAAAGTGTAGGTATTGCCCCTTGCACCTTCTTGATGCTTGGACTCTTTTTCATCCCAGAATCTCCAAGATGGCTGGTGAGTTTTATATGAGTTAGTTTTCTTCACCAAAGTCATCTGAAGTTCTCTAACATGTCAGTATTCAATGTGACAAGCTTAATGAAAACTTAATTTGGGAAGTCCTTGTTTATATTGCTGCAGGCCAAGACTGGAAATCAAGAGTTTGAAGCTTCATTGTAAACTCTCTGTGGCCATGATACCGATATCTCTTGTGAAGTAGTTGAAGTGAAGGTTATAAAAAGATTTTGCTATAGCATCTGTATTCTGTATTCTCGTTCAGTTCTAGTTTCTTGGACATATGCAAAAAGAACTATGCATGGTGATTTGGATCTCTGAAATTGTGCTTTTTGTTGAAATTGTGTGCCTTTTAATAGTAGATGTGCTTTTTGAATCTGCAATATCCTGATATAGGTGGAATGAAATGCAATAAGAGACCTTGGCTCAATCATGTGTGATTTGCATCTTAGACTAGGTTTCATCTTACAAGTCTCATTTTTCACAGAGTTTTGCTTGCTTGAAATAAGAAAATATATCCTTCTCATCAGCAATGCTTTTCATATTGCAATAGCCTGGTCTCTTATTTTTACTACATTCATTGTCTTCCCAATTAAAATTCTACATGTTCTGATGAGTAAAATTATAATTCCTTTAGGTGAAAAATAAATTATCTGGATCATTTGGAGCCTCTGGCCTTTTGAGTATTGAGGACAGAAGAAAATTGATACTTTTATTTTGGTTTTGTAGATATTAGAGGCCAGGGCATTGTTTTCAGAGGAGTCAAAGAAAATAAACAAGGCCAGATCAACCAATGCTGGAGGAAGCTTGGGTAGTCCAGAAAGGAACATTTTCTTGATTCCTCCAAGACCAGAAGTTTGAGCATTTTTCACCAGTTACAGACAGCAGTGAAAAGACAGATTCTTTCAAGTTTTTATCTCTAGAAATAGTGGCACTAGAAATTTCCTATAACTCTGAAGGTGATTATCATATTTCTAAGCAAAACGATTTGTATAATCACACAACATCTACTGAGGATGTGGAGCATAATGATGAGGATGCAGATGTAGATAATTGCATGCAGGCACAACCAGGTAAAAGTGATGCATCTGTACATTTTGCAACAGGGTTGTCTAATGAGGAGGATATTTCTTTTTGTGATCTGGAAGGCGAGGATGATACACTAGTGCAAACGGATTTAGCGAATAATGGGTTCACCTCAATACAAGTTCCAGTCAATTAGCAGATAATTATAATTAGTTGAAATGCAGACAAGCTGGAACGATAAACAATACAACTCCTTAATAAAATATGCAAATGATAACACTCCAAAGGTTTTAAGGTTCACTTTGCACAGTTTCTCAAAACCTGATGGATCGAAGGCAATCCTGACTCTTGGAAGCGATGAGGCTTGCAAGGGTAAATGAATACCTGTGGTTTTGGCTAGATATGTAATTATCGATATATACTTTGTTTGCAATTGTTTCAATCATCTATTGATGGATTGGATGATAATGAATCATGGCTGGAAACTCATTGTATCATCTAAAACAGTATCATGGGTACAGATATTGTATTCAATTGTGTCGATTGATGTATGATGGATTGATAGTGGTTAGTTTGGCTACTTATCATACAGTGTCAAGAGTGTTCACCAATACTGTGTTATTACCTTGAATTATCAAATGTATATATATACTGAAATCTTTGCTTTTACTCTTCTTGATGTTCTTTTCTGTATTTATGAAGTGCAGGAAATGTCTTCAAATTTGTACCATTTTTTCCAAACCATACAGTGCTATCCTGTCTACTCCTTGAACATTACTTTTGTTAATGTGAGAAGTTAGAACTATATAAACCGTCGTCAAATGTTTGTTTTCCAAGCTGCTTTGACAACCTATCCTAGCACAATTATGAACTTTGGAACCACATGGACCGCAAGTAATTCCAGATTATGACTACACATTGGTTTCTTTTCTTCATTAGATATATTTCTCCCGTGCAATGGCATACACTGTTAATTTCCTGATTTTTCAATACATTGAAGTGCTCCATTTTTTTTGGTATTACTTGCAATCTCCCACTCCCTCGCTTTAATGTTACATTTTTTTTCCTCGCTTACCCGCTAACAACTACCTTATCGGCATATTATTGCACCTTCCTTGGGGCAATCACTAGTTTTAAATCTTCCTACTTTTTGAAAAATGCATTATTGATTATTCAATAGTTTTAGGCAAAGTGTTATTTTTCATTGATCACTTTTCCACTAATTCCTCAAAAGAACATGTTCTTTTTTGCTTCCCATTTCCAGTTTTTCTTTTAATGCATTAAATTATATTTATTCAAATGAGTGTATTCTTGATTTAGAAATTTCTTATCTTATTGCTAAGGATCAAGCCATTTTTCATTGTAAAATAAAACAATTTTTTTTAAGCAATGATAGATCTTAGGTGTTTTAGGACCATGAATATTTTAGGTAACTAATGTTCGCTTCAATAATGTATTATGTGTTTCTAGTTTTTCGTGCAACATTTTTGTTTTGTTTATCACATCACTTATTTTGATGAATGCATAATTGTGGAGTTTTTGCGTCACTAAGTTGTAATGAAAAGCTTAGAGAATCCTCAATATGTTTAGCATCAAGAACAATTAATGATATTAACAAGTTGTACGCTAGGGAGGCAAATGCAGCAGGGATCTACTATAATTTTAACTTATAAGTGGAGTTTTGGTAAGGCCACTAACAATCAGGCAGAGCACCACACCCTTTATAAGTGGGGTTTGGATAAGGCCACTAACAATCAGGTAGAGCGCCACATCCTTTATTTCCGATTAGAGAATATTGTCCGCCTTGGAATTCATTCTGTTAAGATAATTGAAAACTCCCTTTTGATTATAACTCAAGCTAGAAATAGGGTGGATTCCACTTTGAAATGCACTGTTAAGATAATTGGAAACTATCTTTTTATCTAGGATTAGAGAATATTGTCCGCCTTGGAATTCATTCTCTTAAGATAATTTGAAACTTCCTTTTTATTATAACTCAAGCTAGAAATAAAGTGGATTCCACCTTAAAATTCATTTTTTTAAGATAATTGGAAACTCCCTTTTGATTATAATTTTTGAAATTCATTCCATTAAGATAATTGGAAACTCCTTTTTTATTATAACTCAGGCTAGAAATAGAGTGGATTTCACCTTGAAATTCATTATGTTAAGATAATTGAAAACTCCCTTTTTATCTAGGATTAGAGAATATTGTCTGCCTTGGAATTCATTCACTTAAGATGATTTTCTAGGATTAGAGAATATTGTCGCCTTGGAATTCATTCTGTTAAGATAATTGGAAACTCCCTTTTTTTATCTAGGATTAGAGAATATTGTCCACCTTGGAATTCATTCTCTTAAGATGATTTGAAACTCTTTTTTTATTATAACTCATTGATTATAACTCAAGCTAGAAATAGAGTGGATTCCACCTTGAAATTCATTCTATTAAGATAATTGGAAATTCCCTTCTGATTACAACTCTTAGAATTCATTATGTTTAGATAATTGGAAACTCCTTGATTATAACTCAAGCTAGAAATAGAGTGGATTCCACCTTGAAATTCATTATGTTAAGATAATTGGAAACTCCATTTTTATCTAGGATTAGAGAATATTGTCTACCTTGGAATTCATTCTGTTAAGATAATTGGAAACAAATAGAGGATTATAACTCAAGCTAGAAATAGAGTGGATTCGGCATCTAAATTCATTTTGTTAAGATAGTTGGAAACTCCCTTTTAATTATAACCCAAGCTAGAAATATAGTGGATTTAGTTTTTTATTATAAATCAAGCTAGAAATAGAGTGGATTTAGTTTTATTTATTATAAATGAAGCTAGAAATAAATGTACCCAAGCTAGAAATATAGTGGATTTAGTTTTTGATAGCTAGAAATAGAGTGAATTTAGTTTTATTATTATTATTATAATAAATCAAGTTAAAAATAAAGTGGAGCTATAAATAGATGTACCCGTGCTAGAAATATAGTGGATTTAGTTTTTTATATATAAATCAAGCTAGAAACAAAGTGGAGCTAGAAATAGATGTACCGAAGCTAGAAATATAGTGGATTTAGATTTTTTATTATAAATCAAGTTAGAAATAAAGTGGATTTAGTTTATTATTATTATTATTATTATAACGGAAGCTAGAAATAGATGTACCCAAGCTAGAAATAGAGTAGATTTTGTTTTTTTGATAGCTAGAAATAAAGAGGATTTAGGTTTTTTATTATAAATTAAGCTAGAAATAAAGTGGAGTTAGAAATATATATACCAAGGTAGAAATAGAGTGGATTTAGTTTTTAGATTTAGTTTTTTATTATAACTAAAGCTAAAAAAAAAAGTGGATTTAGTTTTTTATTATAACTAAAGCTAAAAAGAAAGTGGATTTAGTTTTTTTTATTATTACTGAAGTTAAATAAAATGGATTTAGTTTTTTTATTATAACTGAAGCTAGAAATAGATGTATTTTTATTATTATATATCAAGCTACTAGAAATAGATGTAGTTTTTTATTATATATCAAACTAATAATAGAGTGGATTTAGTTGACAGAATTGCAGGTAATTGTTTGCAATTCAAACCTGGCCCAAATAAAATGGATTTAGTTTTTTTATTATAACTGAAGCTAGAAATAGATGATGTTTTTTATTATTTATCAAGCTAGAAATAGAGTGGATTTAGTTGACAAAATTGTATTATATATCAAGCTAGAAATAGAGTAGATTTAGTTGATAGAATTGCAGGTAATTGTTTGAAATTCAAACATGGGCCAAATAAAATGGATTTAGTTTTTATGTCCCCGCCAGGGGATATATATGATTCGGTGAGATGTATTAATCTCCGACAATTTTAAAAAAATTAGAGTTTAGACTAAGGTTTTTCTATAGTCTACGAAAATTTTTATTTACAGATTTTTTTAATTATTGTTTTTTTTTTAAATTATCATTGGCTCTGTCAAGGTGACCTTGGCTTAGATTCCCGTGCCCCAAGACTCGGCGGCTAAGTGATGTTAGCAGATATTTAAATGCATGTCAATTCTTCTTTTAATGTTGTTGCTTTGGTTTCTGGAGGAGCTTCTAAGTGGCAGAGTTATGGCTGCTCATTGAAGAATTACGAAGCCATTCTTCCCACTTCCCAATACCACTTACATGTCAGTTGCTTGCATAGTTGTGTTGTGAGGTAAAGTCAACACATTATTTGCATGCAACCTACTTACATGTCAATTGCTTGGATGGTTGTGTTGTGAGTAAAGTCAACATGTTGTTTGCATGCAACCTACCCTATCTCTATTCATGTTAAAAGAATGTGATTCGAAGAGCTTCCAGACTTCGTCCTCGGACTACTTTTGCTAAAATGTTCTAAATGATGCAGAAAATCTGCTTGGATCCCTCATTACACCAACGTTTTCCATTAGCTTGGTTTTTTAGGGTTTTATGTCCAGAATGACGACCCCTGGATGAACGGGAAACCATGATAGTCTTTGAAAAACTTGAAAAACTCCACAAATTCGTGGGCACCAACCTTAAGCACATAATCGAGCGCCCTTCCGCCCATGGCAATTGAAAATAATGGAAAGTAATTACTTTTAACACCATGGGTTTCTGGTAGAATTCCAAGTTAGTTGATAGATTACACATATATTTTTGGGAATGATATGATCAGTGCAGTTACACCCGTGTTTAACTCAACTGCTGGAGGGTTGTTTATCAATTCATGCTATGCACACTGTCAAACAACCCTAGGATTTATGTTGAACTCGCCCCATTCTCCAAATTTATATTCAAAGGTGCGCCGTTATTTAATCTTTTATAAGTGTTTTTAGAATTGTATTGTTATGCCGAAGGAGTTTTTTAGGGGTTGTTTGTCTGGCAATTTCGTTATTAAATCTTTTATAAGTGTTTTTAGAACTGTATTGTTAGGCCGAAGGAGTTTTTAGGGGTTGTTTGTCTCGCAATTTCGTCAGTCTGTAGAGACCGAATTAAAACGAATTAAAACCTGCCATGTGTAACTGTGTGTTATAAACATTAATGAGATGCATGGTTTGATAGATCGTCGTCACTGGAAATAAATAGACCTGTAAATAGACAGGCCTGCAGAACACTATATCTTCATGAAAAACGAACTTCTCCGCGTGCTTTGATCCATTGCTACTTATTATGGACTTGGAAGGTATTCGACTGATTCTCTTTCCCCCCCTAAGACGAGAATGAGACTGACAGATGAATGAGGCAGGCGAGTCGAAGACTAATGAAATGGGTAGAGTCAATGCAGAGTCTTTATCTATCTACTTGGATTGGCACGCTCAAGCCAAGGTTTTTAGGGGTTTAGGTCGCTTCTTATATGCCGGATCTTCCTCAACTTGTTATTGCGTACATAAGGATAAGGGGCCATCTTACACATTCGGGAGAGACAATGGTTTTTCACAAGCAAATTCATAAAATACACAAACTTGTTGACGACATGGTTATTCATGGCCTGAGCCTGCTGTATGTAAATAGAGAGAACTATCTCTTCACGAACAATGAACTTGTCATGGATTGAAATCTGGTTGATGATCCTGTTCTCCCAGCTCTATAAGTAGAGGACTCAGGCTCCCCTTCTTACTCTTGTCAAACTTGCATGCCTATAATCCCCCATACTCTTGTCAAACCTCCATACATGTAATCCTCCATAGAACGTTTGCTGTTGTCGTTGTACGCTGCTGTCGTAGTAAGTGAAAGTGCAAACATTGATGAGAAAACTGCAAATAGCCTCAGACAGAGAAAGCGTATTCATGGTGTGCTAAGCTTTGCAAAATGATGGAATAGCCTACTCATTAAGAAAATAGACTCCATGGGTACAAATAGACTCCATGGGTACAATTTGCATGAGTTTTGGTTAACATAAAACCAACACATTGTAAACTTCGAAATCGAACTGATTAGAGACGCCTAGCCCAGGGACTGCCAAATGTTATGGATTTCTTCTTTCAATATCACATACGCCTAACCCAGGGACTCCCAAATTATATGGATTTATTCTTTCAATATCACAGACGCCTAGCCAGGGGCTGCCAAATGTTATGGATTTCTTTTTTCTATGTTTTTTATTATAAAAGCACCAAAGTAATTTCCAAACTGTAGCGACAACATACTATTTGACAAAGATTATTTTGTGCTTGTTTGAATACTTTGGCTGTCAAAATATAAGAAAGAAAAATACAAGAAAGAAAAACAACAGCTGGAAGATTAAGCGCTGGAAAAGACACAATTAGCATTGAATTTACTGTTGGAAGATTAAATGACGCAACTAGTGTGTAATAACAACCCATTATTGTCAGCGTCATTTTTACTGCATTAGCATTGTAACCAATTTCTATTTAAGAATAATCTTCGACATTATCATTTTCGATACATAATTTTTCATCATTAATTACATTAGTTATTAGCATTGGCTGAGACATTGCCACCTAGTGGCTCTTGTTAGATGTAGTTTTTTATTATATCAAGCTACTAAAAAAGACGTAGTTTTTTATTATATACAAGCTACTAAAAATATAATAAATGTAGTTTTTATTATATACAAGCTATTAGATGTAGTTTTAGAAATATAATAAATGTAGTTTTTAATTATATAGAAGTTACTAAATCTAGTTTTCAAATAGATGTAGTTTTTTATTATATACAAGCTACTAGATGTAGTTCTAGTAGTTTTCAAATAAATGTAGTTTTTTATTATATATCAAGCTAGAAATAGAGTGGATTTAGTTGACAGAATTGCATGTAATTGTTTCCATTTCAAACATGGCCCATAGCATTCCATCAACCGTTGTCTTGGCTAACAATCTTAACATTCTTCAAAGCAGGGTCATAATGAAGCACATAGCTTCACGCGCGGAGGATCCATTAAGAAGACTGGACATGAAGATTCGATGGGAGCTCAATCCATATACGCCTTTCTTCGTCCTTAATGGCGTTCCAGGTGGGATTATTGCTTGGGACGTGAGTGTGAAATCTGGTTTGCTTTGCAATTTTGGAATGGTGATTGTGTTTTGGAGGAAGACAATGCCATCGCCTACACCTTGGGGGAGTGGCGCTCTGTTGTGCCTATTGCATAAATGGTTGATGATGGTTAAGCTGTGGGTTTTGTTATTCGCATCGTTGAGATCTCTTTCTCTTTGTTCGACGGTTTGGATACATGAACTGATTTGGGCATGGTCTGATTGGTAAGTAGTATTAGCATAGATTTATTTTAAAAAGGATCTACCAAACGTTGAAATGATCAAATCTCTCAAATTGCAAACCTCTTTTGAGAGTTGGTTTTAATTTGTAGTCTTATATATGTTTAAAAAATATTTTAAATCTAAATTGAGCCTGGCATGTTATTTTTTATAACATTTTATTATTTTTTATAGAGGACGTGTCAGCTATAGGATGAGCACAGAAGGACTTACACATCTCCCTGTACTGGGTTGTAGAATGTGCCTCTTTGACCCAATGAAACAAGAGGTTGACTGGGAAGCCAGGCTCCAGGAGCTCTTTGGACGCAGGGAAGTTCATGTTGACATAAATGAAATTCGTAGCATCCTAAGATAGACAAATCTACAGCTTGAAGGGGTTTTAGATGTTGTTCGTCAAGTTAAGGCTCTCAAGTTTATAGTATATAACATCTTTTGGACGTTGCTGAAGGGATTATCCGGGTTGCAAGATGATAATTCGACGGTTAGTCAGGAAATTTAGATTATGGACAATAAGGAGAGTGCTGAAAAATATCGTGAGTTGCAGGAGGAAAATGAGCTCCAAGAAGAAGATGTCGAGGATGAGCTACAAGAGGAAGATGTCAAGGATAGCCAATACCTCCAAGTCATGGACAGTGGTCACAACACCACTTTTTTATGAAGTTTTTTTAAGCTGCTTCTAGGACAATATGTTAGAATATATATAGCAGCCTAGGGAAAGTTTTTTTGGCATAAAGCTTATGGTTTCATGGATGACTCTAACAGAGCTATATAGTGCTCATAGACCTTTGAACTTTTATTCGCTATATAATGGTCATAGACTTTTGAACTTTTATTTCAAAATTTTGTATTGCTTGCTAAAATCTTTTTCAGCCATTTCTATTAAAAAAAAATATTACGAAGTTGTAGAAGTTTGATAACTTTGGTTTATCCTTTTTCCCTCCGAGTTTTATTGCTCATAGAGATGACATGAACAAACTTTGACATATATAACATGACCACTTCAACTACTGCTCATTGAAACAACTATGTAAACACAATATGGTGAGTGGTCTTTTTCTCATTTTTTGCAAGGATGGTGTTTGATTAGGTTGTAAAATGGAGGTCACATTTTATATAGCTACACATGCATTTCCTTTAGAAGTTTCTTCGAAATCATGTCCCCTAATTACTTTATTAACATGTTATATAATTTGACGAAAACTATATACCCAAAATAAGAACTCTAAACATGAAAAACCATATTTATGTATTAAAAATACCAAAAACATCTATTAAACTAAAAAGTGATATTATTGATAGCACCTTCTTTTCCATAGCTAAAATTATAACTTTTATGAAAACCTGCGCCATGCCATTGCATTAAAAATCGTAAATTCGTCCCAGTCGTTGGCTTGCAAATTTGTACTCCTCCTTAGTTTTCACAAGTAACATTCTAATGTTAATTATTGTTCCTTCCATGTGACGTGGCATATAATTTACACCATGGGTTGAAAAGAGAAAGTATGGATTAATATTACATAAAATGTGGAGATGTTCACATTTCACAGTGCCTATTTAATATTACATAAAATGAGTTTTGGCATGTATCTAATGGAAATAAATTTTATGATGTCTATTTGGAAAGCAAATGGTGGATTGTGATGGTAGGTTTTCTCCTTATTTTTGCCAAGGACAAATTAGGATATTTTTCAATGCAAGATAAATGCTGGTTATCTTTTACTTTAAGTATTCCTTGTGATGTGGCATATTACACCATGTGTTGAAAAGATAAAGTATGGATTAATATTACATAAAATGTGGAGATGTTCACATTTCCTAGTGCCTATTTAGAAATGAATTTTGGCATGTATCTAATGGAAATAAATTTTATGATGTCTATTTGGAAAGCCAATGGTGGATTGTGCTTGTAGGTTTTCTACTTCTTATTTTTTAAGGATAATTAGGATATTTTCCAATGCAAGATAAATGCTTGTTATCTTTTACTTTAAGTATAGATGTTCCATAAAATAATTCTTTAAAGGAATATAACGCATTGTTTTAAGGAATGAATTTACTTGTTTTTAATTTTATAGCTCAAACACTAAGAAAGCATGCAGATATTTTTATTTTTGGAAAACAATAGGATTAAAAGTTTTTTATTTCAATTTAATGAAGAGTATCTTTATGCAATTTGATAAAGTAACAATTAAGTTGAGAAATAGAAGCTAATGTTGAACTCAACAATCTAACCTAGTTATTTTGTAGCTATTATATCATATTCTCTTCTATTGCGGCTACAATCATTGGAACAAATAATAACTTAATATAGCATATGTTATCACTTGAATTTCACACACCTGCAATATTTTAACGATCAATTCTAAAATATCTCATCAACATACAAGATGCAACTCACAAAACTTTCATTTTACCAATAATCAACATGCAACTCACAAAGCTTCCATTTTATAAAAAATCAACATGTGGACTAAAGTTGTTTGGCACATTCAAACTTTATTAACATGCTTGACTTCATACAAAGGGATCCTACACAACATCGCACACAAAATCCTTTGAACTTGTGTGATTGTGCATACGTGCATTCACGGCTCCTCAACTACATTTTGCACACCAAAGAGGTTCAAATTGACTTCTATCAAGTACTTGGGCATTCAATAGCTCCCATCTTTATACGTGGAAGCCACTTCATGAAGAAGAGCATTCACATTTTGAACTAGTTCTTTGAAGACTTCCAAATCGGCTATAAAAGGAAACCATGGGCATGCATTCCATAAGAAAAATATAGAGCAAGATTATGTTGCAATAATCTTCTTGAAAGACATCTCATTCTTCCATTCATTGCCATCTAAAGCTCCGTTGACTTCTTCCGTATTCGAATACACAAGATATTTCTATAAGATCGAACACCTTCAACAACCATTCACACAAATAGATCACAAATCAACACATCAATGTTTTACGTGGTTAAAATCTTCAAAGAGGGAAAAATTTTATGGCCTCAAACAAATAGATACTTGAGGCAATAGATTATGCAAAGGATCTTTTTTACATGACTTTCTTACAAACGATCATCAAGAAGATGACCCTTCATGGTCTTTTAATATAGATGAGGGATTAATTGGGTGCTAAGCCACATATCAATAGCCATTAAGATCGAGGTAAAGATGAACCATTGGATCATTCTATGTCTTATTTATATTGTGATTGTTAGATTACATAAGTATACATGCATACTAATGCATACTAAAGAAACACGTGCTTTACCTAAAGACACATTATACTAAATTGGTCTTAACTAACTCCTAAGTGTCTTGATATCCTAACATACCCCTTAAGAACAACTTGGGAAAGGATTGAAGGATTTACAAAGGTGACACAATAGTGAACGAAGGAGGCATTAGAGCACACCCCCCCCATTAATGACGAAATTCTTGAACTCCTAACATAGACTGAAGTTTATAAAAAATCCCTTTTGTAAGAGACTTTGTGAAGAGATATGCAACTTGATCATCTATAGGGAAAAAGAGAATTTCAAGAACATGATCCTTAACAAGGTTTCTGATGAAGTGCATATGTATCTCGATCTGTTTGTTGTGCTGATGTTGAAATTGATCTTTGGCAAGCTTGATGGAACTATGATTGTCACACCAAAGGGTAGTTGGATGATGTTGCTTGAATCCAAACTCTAAAAATTTATATCAAAGCCACAAGGCTTCCTGACTTACATTAACTGTTTCTTGATACTTACTTCTCAAGAAATAATACAAGTTTATTGTTTATTACAAGCCGAAAAAGGCCAAAACAAAGATTGAAAACATAACTTGTAGTAGGATTCCGATCATCAGGGTTGTCGATCCAATCTGAATCGATGAAACCAACCAATGAAGGAGTCCCCCCTGAACTGTAATGAATCCATGTGACATGGCATGTTACACCATGTGTTGAAAAGATAAAGTATGGATTAATATTACATAAAATGTGGAGATGTTCACATTTCCTAGTGCCTATTTAGAAATGAATTTTGTCATGTATCTCATGAAAATAAATTTTATGATGTCTATTTTGAAAGCAAATGGTGGATTGTGATGGTAGGTTTTCTAATTCCTATGGAAATAAATTTTATGATGTCTATTTGGAAAGCAAATGGTCGATTGTGATGGTGGGTTTTCTAATTCTTAATTTGAAAGGACAAATTAGGAGATTTTTCAATGCAAGATAAATGTTTGTCATCTTTTACTTTAAGTATAGATGTTCCATAAAATAATTTTTTAAAGGAATATAACGCATTGTCTTAAGGAATGAATTTACTTGTTTTTAATTTTGTAGATCAAACACTAAGAACACACACAAATATTTTTCTTTTGGAAAACAATAAGATTAAAACTTTTTTATTTTAATTTAATGAAGGGTATCTTTATGCAATTTGATAAAGTAACAATTAAGTTGAGAAATACAAACTAATGTTGAACTCAACAATCTAACCTAGTTATTTTGTAGCTATTATATCATATTCTCTTCTATTGTGGCTACAATCAATGGGACAAATAATAACCTAATATAGCATATGTTATCACTTGAATTTCACACACCTGCAATATTTTAACGATCAATTCTAAAATATCTCATCAACATACAACATGCAACTCACAAAACTTTCATTTTACCAAAAATCAACATGCTACTCACAAATCTTCCATTTTATAAAAAAAATAACATGTTGACTAAAGTTGTTTCGCACATTCAAACTTTATTAACATGCTTGACTTCATACAAAGGGATCCTGCACAACATCACACACAAAATCCTCTGAACTTGTATGATTGTGCATACGTGCATTCACGACTCCTCAACTGCATTTTGCACACCAAAGAGGTTCAAATTGACTTCTATCAAGTACTTGGGCATTCAATAGCCCCCATATTTATATGTGGAAGCCACTTCATGAAGAAGAGCATTCACATTTTGAACTAGTTCTTTGAAGACTTCCAAATTGGTTATAAAAGGAAACCATGGGCATGCATTCCATAAGAAAAATATAGAGCAAGATTGTGTTGCAATAATCTTCTTGAAAGACATCTCATTCTTCCATTCATTTCCATCTAAATCTCTGCTGACTTCTTCCGTATTCGAATACACAGGATATTTCCATAAGATCAAACACCTTCAACAACCATTCACACAAATAGATCATAGATCAACACATCAATGTTTTATGTGGTTAAAATCTTCAAAGAGGGAAAAATTCCATGGCCCCAAACAAATAGATACTTGAGGCAATAGATTATGCAAAGGATTTTTTTTACATGACTTTCTTACAAACGATCATCAAGAAAATGACCCTCCATGGTCTTTTAATATAGATGAGGGATTAATTGGGTGCTAAGCCACATATCAATAACCATTAAGATCGAGGTAAAGATGAACCGTTTGATCACTCTATGTCTTATTTATATTGTGATTGTTAGATTACATAAGTATACATGCATACTAATGCATACTAAAGAAACACACTTTACCTAAAGACACATTATACTAAATTGGTCTTAACTAACTCCTAAGTGTCTTGATATCCTAACATACCCCTTAAGAACAACTTGGGATAGGATTGAATGATTTACAAAGGTGACACAATAGTGAATGAAGGAGGCATTAGAGCACACCCCCCCCCCCACCTTAATGACGAAATTCTTGAACTCCTAACATAGACTGAAGTTTATAAAAATTCCCTTTTGCAAGAGACTTTGTGAAGAGATATGCAACTTGATCATCTATAGGGAAAAATAGAATTTCAAGAACATGATCCTTAACAAGGTTTATGATGAAGTGCATCTGTATATCAATCTGTTTGTTGTGCTGATGTTGAAATTGATCTTTGGCAAGCTTGATGGAACTATGATTGTCACACCAAAGGGTAGTTGGATGATGTTGCTTGAATCCAAACTGTAAAAATATATATCAAAGCCACAAGGCTTCCTGACTTACATTAACTATTGCTTGATACCTACTTCTTCTAAAGAAATAATACAAGATTATTGTTTCTTACAAGCCGAAAAAGGCCAGAACAAAGATTGAAAACATAACTTGTAGTAGGATTCCAATCATCAGGGTTTTCGATCCAATCTGAATCGATGAAACCAACCAATGAAGGAGTCCCCCCTGAACTATAATGAATCCAAAACCAAAATGTACCTTGAATATATTGAAGTATCATTTTTGCTACTTTCCAGTGACTTTCATGGTCGTTTGCATGTATCAGGAAACTAGACCAACATAAAAGGAAATATCAGGATGGGTATGAGTCAAACAAGAGACTACCAACTAGTTGATGATACAAGGTGGCCTCTACTTCAAGTGAAGTGCAAGTGGAAATAAGTTTGACATTATACTAGAAGTGATATGAGGCCAGTTTGCAATCATCCATGTGAAAGCGACGAAGAAGCTCACAAGAATACTTGTACCGAGAAATAAATTTTCCTTCTTTGGTTTGTAGGACTTGGAAGCTAAGAAAATAAAACAAGTGTCCTAAGTCTATTGTTTCAAATTTATTATCAAGGATAGATTTGACATGGGTTAAAAGGTCATAGTCACTATTAGTAAGAATAAGGTCATCACCATAAAGTACAAGGTTGATGAGATGGTTTTCTACATTCTTGGAATTGACATTGGGGTTAGAATGGAATCTATAGTAACTGATGTCAAGGATAAAGCTATCCATTTTGGCATACCAAGCTCGATGATATTTTTTTAATCCATAGAGGGATTTCTTAAGGTGAGAAATAAGGTTGGATTCGGTTTCAACATAGCTAGGAGGTTTTTCCCTGTAAATTTCTGTTAGACACTGAGAGGGGGGGCAAATCCGTGTAAAGCCAATTTTAAAACTTTTCTTACCTTGTCACAATTAACTACCAATTCATCATTCCATTATTCTGCCAATTTCATAATCATTTCATAAACATCTTTCACTTCATCATTCACATATCATAAGCATTTTAATCATCAAGAACCATAACACAAAAGAACACAACACCATATAATTTAGTAATCTTTTTGTATTAGTTTTGGTCCAGCTACAACCGTGAGGTAAAATCAGCACCTACCGATACAAAGAGAACCTACTGTTCTTCCAAGACCCTGCCTGGTTTTCTTAGACCCTGCTAAGAAGGGCTTGAGGTATCCTAACATCAAAAGCAAGACAAGCTTGCTTTTACAATTAAAGCTCACTGTTACATTATCTCATCAATCACATCAACATCACTTGTCTCTTCAATCTGTTCTGCTACTGATCAATACTGCTGATCATCTACTCATCAAGGCTCATTAACACTGTTGTAACACACTTCTCAATCTTCTATGTTCATTAACACCTGCTCTTCAATACTACCAAGTTGTCAAGGTCTGCTCATCTCTGCTGTTGCTGGTCTAACTGCTCATCATCTTTACTGCCGGTCATGAATCTCTGGGACCAATCTCTGCTCATTAACCTCTGCTCAAGAAGCCTCATCAATCCACATGTCATATTCAATCTGTCAAGCATCTCACTATGTAAGCACTATCAATGTCATCAATCTGTCACTGTCATTTGTCATATCATATCAGACGATTGTCACTGTTTGTTTGCATCATACAGTATGTATTAGATCAAAGCATCATCATCTTAGTGGAGCATGCATAAAAAATGCCATCATCATCATAGGGTGCATCATTCAATTATCATGATCATATCAAGGAGCAGCATCCATCATCACATAGAAGCATGAATCATCATTATATGGTTGCATGCATCTTCATGTGTGTCATCATATCATATCATAAACCTGTCAAATCTGCTACTCAAGAGTCTGTTCATACTCTGATTATGCCATTAAATTATGCTAATGATCAAGACAATCATCTATGTACTACTCAAGCTAATTCATCACAGGTTTGTTTTGACATCAAGAATTTTCTTATGTCAATGCACTGCTCATTGCTCATAAATAGACTGCTTATGTACGCAAGTGTCTTCACATATCATGTCTTGTACTTGTCACTTTAATACTTATCACACCCTGCTCTTCATTTGCTCATTAAAGCCTGTCAATGTCTACTCAGGTTATCAATCAACTACCCCTAGCTGTCACACATCTCGGATTTGCTGCTGTTATGTTAAAGATCTGCTCTTTTTACTTCTGCTCATCAAAGAATACATTTATGCCAAGACCAAGACAAAGATATTCCTTCCCTCTTATCAGACTGTCTTCTAATTCCTAGTGTTACCCCAAAGACACAAAGAGTATGAAGAAATTCCTTTGACTCTTTCAACCTTCTATGGCAGTCTTTTGGACTCTGGCACCATTAAATTGTCATCCAAAGACACCTTGATATGTTGCTGAGTTTAAATAGCTTCATATTCTTTAAGGTCATAACATACAACATTCACCAAGAATAAGGCTTCATATCCTTATTATGCTACTATACTTCTCTATCCGATATTCAAAGATAAACTTCACTTCAAAACATGACATTAAACATTAAATCTGCTCATAATCATCATATACTTTGCTCCAACCCAAAAAGGATTACAACCAGCACTTCAGTAGTATATATATCAAACTGATATTGTTTTTCTTGCAAACATAAATTGACTTGAGAATGGCTAAAGTCTGATCTATGTGATGCAACATTTAGGACTAGATAAATGTTGAAATTGGCTATAATTCACAGCATTTATACTCAGCATTAAACATGCCCAAAATACAAGAAAATACAAAAGACTCAATCCTGGGAATTGCCTTTTGGATGGCAGCCAGCTCAATAGTGGTGTTGACTGAAATAGGACCTTAAATCAGCCGTAATAGTACCCTGAATTTTCTCGAAACCAACCACTGGTTCAGTTCCTTAAAGACGATTGTCATATGTTCCTTGTTTCCCAAATGCCTTCAAAAGACTCGGCCTTCAGCACTAAGAATTTGAAAGATGCACAAAGAACCAAGTATATAAGCTTTCCCGAATTACATGCTTGACAATATTTAATCAAAGCTTTATAGTTTTTGTTTGGATGCCCTAGAAGAGTTCATACTTTTGTATATTTCAATACTGTCAACAAGATCATTTCTTGGTTACCCGAAATCAGAACTCAAACTTTTGTTGCCTTCGGACTGTCTTTACTAATATAGACTTGGCATACCCTTGTTCAAAGACATAAAAAGAAAACTTGAATACTTCTTTGCTGTCACCTAAGTCAAAACAGTCTACTACAATACCTTTTCTCTACGGCTGACATAGTATCCACCCGAATTTCTCCTCAGTGAACAGCCCAAAATTATCCTCAGAGTTTATTGTGCACTTCTAGTACACTGCGGCTGCCCTCAGTTGTTTGTACACCAAACATTTCAGAGCTTATAGAGTTGTTGTAGCTGCATTAGATGTCCAACCTTGATGCCCAAAAAAACATGAAAATAAAACTTCTGTGGCTGCCTCATTCATTGCCTCAGTTGACTGCAAATTTCACTCAAAATTCAAAGAGTTTAAAAATTGACTGTGGCTATCAAAAATATCAGACTGCTCCTGCGTTTTCCTCAATGGAATGCTCCTCCGAAATTTGCCTCAGTCAAACCTCCGAATTTCCTCAGAGCTCCCACAAAATTTTCACATTTCAAAATGAATTTTGATGGGGTATTTATACTGGTTTTTCCACCATAAATTCTGGAGTCGGCCTTAAAAAAAATATTTTATTTTATTTTATTTTTGAATTTTAAATTTAATCTTTTGTAGGCTGGCCGACTTGTTGTATTTTATTTTTATCCATTGCTATATTTATTTGCACATATTTTGGATGTGACTTGTTTGCAAATGAGGAGAATGACCATAGCATGGGTCATTGACCTTTTTAGCTCTTCAACATATGTGTGGGATCAAGAGTCAAGACCCAAACCTTCATCACAAGGGTGTCTCAAATTCCCTTACCAACCATCTAAGGTTTCATCATCAAAACCAAGAGTGTAACAAGCCACACGGGCTTCATTAGGGATCCCACCATGCCATGTCACCATCCATAATCAACCAAGTGTGTCAAACTAAAGAGTCCAAGTGTCATCACATGTGTGTGGGTGCCTTCATCATGCCATCATGAAAGCAATATACTTCATGACCTTTGCAAGGGCATCAAGGTCTTCATCAGAGATTCCATGGCATGTCAAAAATAATACATGGTCATCATGTCTTAGGGTTTGTAAACCATTAAGTGTCTTGTACCCAGAACATCTTCACCCCACCTTCAAGGGTTCAAGGACCATTAACCCAAAAAACGTGGGTCCAAAGACTTCTTCATCAAGCAAGAGGCTTCATGGTCTTCTTTAACCACCTTAGCCATGCAAGGGGACCTCCAATGGTCAAGACATCACTTGTGGTGTTGCTAGGCCTTCCCCTGGGGTACCATGACACCATCAGAGCATAAATGACCACAGAATGGGTCATTAATGCTTCTTCAACCCATCTAGGGCTTCTCCAACTTCTGTAAGGTCATCAGGGCCATCTCCAGGGTCTTCAACATCTTCAGCAAGGTCTTCAACATCTTAAGCAAGGTGGTGGCATCAAGATCCAATCTTGTGGGTACAGGGACCTTGTCAACTGGGCACAAGGTGCTTTAAGGCACAGACCCACTCTGTAAGGGGTCCAAGGCACTGTAGGTGGGACTTGGTGGCATCAATGACATCCTGTGGGGCCACTGCAAGTCCATGTTAGAATCAATGACAAGTTCATCAACAGCATCGCCCTTTGTCATGGATGACAACAACTCATGCTCCCCTTTTGTCTTTATCTCTCCCCCTTTGGCATCAATGGCAAAGGGTGTCCACATACGTGTGTTTGAAATCTCTGATCACTGCTGACTGCTCCCACTATCAATATGCACAATCCTAGGACCTGTCTGTATGCTTGGAGTAACCATCCTTTCTTCATTGAGTTCATCCTCCAGCCTTATGAACTCAAGGTGTGCTAAGGTCTGAGAGAGACCTTACACTTGGCTTGACATATGGCAGCCATCCTCCCTGCTCTGATCAACTTCTCCTATCTGCAACTGCTCGATCTTCCTCATCCATACTTGCTTCTTGACATCTGTCCTTTGAGCATTTGTTCCTTCATTTGCACTGGCTTTCCTTGATGAGCTGTATAGGAAGTTTCTCAAGGGTTGTTTCCATGTACTCCAACAATCTTGAGCTTTGTGCCCAAGGCCACTTCAGCTATAACACCTCATCATACAACAATTTGAAGCAATGTGACCAACATTGTTGCATCTCCAGCACCTGACTAAGCTGTTAGAACTTCCAACACTTCTTTGATCAGCTTCATTTCTCCATTCCTGAGCGTATTCCTGACTGTAGGCATTTGTCTTCTGATCCTCAAATCTTCTTGCTAATGTATATGAAGGACTCCTTCTTGGATGACTTCTTTGACTTGCACATTCTTGGGCTTTGTGGCCAAACCCACTGCATGTGTAGCATCTCAATGTGTGACATGTGCCAACAACATGTCCAGCTTGATTACATGTCCAACACCTAACTGAGTCATTGGGGCTTCCAGCCCTTCTTTTTCCATAGAATCTACAATCCATAGCCTTATGACCAAAGTTAGAACAAAAATAACAATAACCATTGAAGCTACTTTCATACCTGGGTCTTGGAGTTGTTTCATTTATGAGGTTGCTTTGAGGAATAAGCCTAACTCCTTGTTTCATTTGTGAACTTCCAAAGTCCTTGTTGTCATGTGCAGGTGCATGGGGAGCAGCTTTGGATATTGATGGACCTGCTTTTGGAGTCTTCAGAGACCAAGTGTCATCTTCAGATTTTTCTTTGTTCTCCCTGTAACCAAGACCAGTTTTGTCGAGTGGAGATCTTTGGAAATCTAAGATCTTATCTAGGACAATTGAACTATCCTGGAACTTGACCAAGGCTTCGTTCTTCTTACCTTTCTTCCCGAGACCAACTACCTCCATTTCCAACTTCTGGACTGTCTCCTCCTTTTCTTCTAGCTGACTCTTCAGGATTACTTCTGTCCTCTTGGCTTCCTCCAGCTGAGTCTTCAGATCATGATTGACCTCTCTAGTTTCTTCAAGCTCTTGAGAAAGATTTTTTTATTCTTCCTTTTGACTGATCAATTTAGTCTTTAAATTTTCAACTTCAGCATCCTTATCTTTCATTTGATCCCGCAACTCTTTGTCCTTGTCTTTGAGCTTTACAAGCAACACTTTCATTGACATGGTCTTCTGTTGATATTCATTCAAGGAGTCCAAGATTTTCTTTTTGAACTCCGTGAAATCACTCTGGTTCATATTTACTGTGTTTAGGAACCAATTGGCTCTGAGATCAATATTTAGCAACGTGAGATGTATCTCATGTGCAGTCTTTGATAACCCTTCATCATCTTCTGCAAGAACCTTCTCAATTTCATCACACAAGCTCTCATTATAATCACAAGAGTCCATACCTTTACTAGAGTCCTCTTCTTGTTTGTCTTCTTCTTGATTGAGCTCTTATGGGGCCTTGTCTTTTGAATCCTGATCTTTCTTTTCGGGTTCTGGTCTTGCCTTCTGAGACTCACTCTCCAACTTGAACCATAGGTCTTTGCTGAAGTGTACTCTCCTACACTTTCCTTCACTAAGCTGGGAAGTCCATCCATGAGGAAATTCAAGGCTGTAGTGTTGTCTTTCTTTGCTTCCTTCTATGCATCTGATTTTCCTTTCTTGTTTGAAGGAGCGGGTGGATTGATAACAATTTCCCAAATACCAAACTTCTTCAGATAAGCCTTGGCATTTTGCTCCTCCTACTGAAATAATCTGTAATATCAAGTATAGGCACGTCATTGCTTGATGACTCTCTCTTTTTCCCCATTGTGTCTAAGGATCTCCTTCAAGCTTGCTAGGCTTGTGACAAAGGCTGGCTCTGATACTAATTGTTAGACACTGAGAGGGGGGGTGAATAAGTGTAAAGCCAATTTTAAAACTTTTCTTAGCTTGTCACAATTAACTACCAATTCATCATTCCATTATTCTGCCAATTTCATAATCTTTTCATAAACATCTTTCACTTCATCATTCACATATCATAAGCATTTGAATCATCAAGAACCATAACACAAAAGAACACAACACCGTATAATTTAGTAATCTTTTTGTAATAGTTTTGGTCCGGCTACAACCGTAAGGTAAAATCAGCACCTACTGATACAAAGAGCACCTACTTTGCATCCAAGACCCTGCTAAGAAGGGCTTGAGGTATCCTAACCTCAAAAGAGAGACAAGCTTGCTTTTACAATTAAAGCTCACTGTTACATTATCTCATCAATCAAATCAACATCACTTGTCTCTTCAATCTGTTCTGCTACTGATCAATAATTCTAATCATCTACTCATCACTCTCATTAACACTGCTGCAACACACTTCTCAATCTTCTCTGTTCATCAACACCTGCTCTTCAATACTGCCAAGTCGTCAAGGTTTGCTCATCTCTGCTATTGCTGGTCAACTGCTCATCAAAAATGCTCATCATCTTTACTGCCGGTCATGAATCTCTGGGACCAATCTTTGCTCATTAACCTCTGCTTAAGAAGCCTCATCAATCTACATGTCATATTCAATCTGTCAATCATCTAACTATGTAAGCAATGTCAATGTCATCAATCCGTCACTATCATTTGTCATGTCATATCAGACTACTGTCATTGTTTGTTTGCATCATACAGTATGTATTAGATCAAAGCATCATCATCTTAGTAGAGCATGCATAAAAAATGCCATCATCATCATAGGGTGCATCATTCAATTATCATGATCATATCAAGGAGCAGTATCCATCATCACATAGAAGCATGAATCATCATTATATGGTTGCATGCATATTCATGTATGTCATCATATCATATCATAAACCTATCGAATTTGCTGCTCAAGACTCTGTTCATACTCTGATTATGCCATTAAATTATGCTAATTATCAAGACAATCATCTATGTACTGCTCAAACCAATTCATCACAAGTTTGTTTTGTCATCAAGAATTTTCTTATGTCAATGCACTGCTCATTGCTCATAAACAGTCTGCTTATGTACCTAAGTGTCTTCACATATCATGTTTCGTACTTGTCACTTTAATACTTATCACACCCTGCTCTTCATTTGCTCATTAAAGTCTGTTAGTGTCTACTCAGGTTATCAATCAACTACCCCTAGCTGTCACACATCTTGGATCTCCTGCTGTTGTGTTAAAGATGTGCTCCTTTTACTTCTACTCATCAAAGAATACATTTATGCCAAGACCAAGACAAAGAGATATTCCTGACCTCTTATCAGTCTGTCTTCTAATTCCTAGTGTTACCCCAACGACACAAAGAGTATGAAGAAATTCCTTTGACTCTTTCAACCTTCTATGGCAGTCTTTTGGACTGTGGTACCATTAAATTGTGATCCAAAGACACCTTGATATGTTGCTGAGTTTAAATAGCTTCATATTCTTTAAGGTCATAACATACAACATTCACCCAGAAGAAGGCTTCATATCCTTATTATGCTGCTATACTTCTCTATCCGAGATTCAGAGATAAACTTCACTTCAAAACATGACATTAAACATTAAATCTGCTCATAATCATCATAGACTTTGCTCCAACCGAAAAAGGATTACAACCAGCACTTCAGTAGTATATATAACAGACTGATATTGTTTTGCTTGCGAACATAAACTGACTTGAGAATGGCTAAACTCTGATCTATGTGATGCAACTTTTAGGACTAGAGAAATGCTGAAATTGGCTATAATTCACAGCATTTATACTCAACAATAAACATTCCCAACATACAAGAAAATACAAAAGACTCAATCCTGGGAATTGCCTTTTGGATTGCAACCAGCTCAACAGTGGTGTTGACTGAAATAGAACCTTAAATCAGCTGTAACAGTACCCTGACTTTTCTCGAATCCAACCACTAGTTCAGTTCCTTTAAGATGACTGTCATATGTTCCTTGTTTCCCAAATGCCTTCAAAAGATTCGGCCTTCAGCACTGAGAATTTTAAAGATGCACAAAGAACCAAGTATATAAGCTTACCCGAATTACATGCTTGACAATCTTTAATCAAGGTTTTATAGCTATTGTTTGGATGCCCTAGAAGAGTTCATACTTTTGTATATTTTAATACTGTCAACAAGATCATTTCCTGGTTACCCGAAATTACAACTCAGACTTTTGTTGCCTTCGGACTATCTTTACTGATATAGACTTGGCATACCCTTGTTCAGAGACATAAAAAGAAAAATTGAATACTTCTCTGCTGTCACCTAAGTCAAAACAGTCTGCTACAATACCTTTCCTCCGCGGCTAACACAGTATCCACCTGAATTTCTCCTCAGTGAGCAGCCTGAAATTATCCTCAGAGTTTATTATGCACTTCTAGTACACTACGGCTGCCCTCAATTGTCTGTACACCTGAAATTTCAGAGCTTATAGAGTTGGTGTAGCTGCATTAGATGTCGAAGCTTGATGCCCAAAAAAAACGTGAAAGTAAAACTTCTGTGGCTGCCTCATTCACTGCCTCAGTTGACTGTAAATTTCACTCAAAATTTAGAGAGTTTAAAAATTGATTGTGGCTGTCAAAAATATCAGACTGCTCCTGCGTTTTCCTCAATGGACTACGCCTCCGAAATTTGCCTCAATCAAACCTCCGAATTTCCTCAGAGCTCCCACAAAATTTTCACATTTCAAAATGAATTTTGATGGGGTATTTATACTGGTTTTTCCACCATAAATTCTGGAGCCGACCTTAAAAAAAATTATTTTTTTAAAATTTGAATTTGAAAATTTAATCTTTTTTAGGCTGGCCGACTTGTTGTATTTTTATCCATTCCTATATTTATTTGCACATCTTTTGGATGTGACTTGTTTGCAAATGAGGAGAATGACCATAGCATGGGTCATTGACCGTCTTACCTCTTCAACTTATGTGTGGGATCAAGAGTCAACACCCAAACCTTCATCACAAGGGTGTCTCAAACTCCCTTACAGACCATCTAGGATTTCATCATCAAAACCAAGATTGTAACAAACCACAAGGGCTTCATTAGGGATCCCACCATCAAGGTGCCATGTCACCATCCATAATCAACCAAGTGTGTCAAACTAAAGAGTCCAAGTGTCATCACATGTGTGTGGGTGCCTTCATCATGCCATCATGCAAGCAATGTACTTCATGACCTTTGCAAGGGCATCAAGGTCTTCATCAAGGATTCCATGGCATGTCAGAGACCATACATGGTCATCATGTCTTCGGGTTTGTAATCCATTAAGTGTCTTGTCCCCAAAATATCTTCACCCCGCCTTCAAGGGTTCAAGGACCATTAACTCAACAAATGTGGGTCCAAAGGCTTCTTCATCAAGCAAGAGGCTTCATGGTCTTCTTTAACCAGCTTAGGCACGCAACAGGACCTCCAATGGTCAAGACATCACCTGTGGTGTTGCTAGGCCTTCCCCTGGGGTACCATGACACTATCAGAGCATAAATGACCACAGAATGGGTCATTAATGCTTCTTCAACCCATTTAGAGCTTCTCCAACTTCTGTAAGGTCATCAGGACCATCTCTAGGGTCTTCAACATCTTCAGCAAGGTCTTCAACATCTTCAGCAAGGTCTTCAACATCTTCCGCAAGGTGGTGGTGTCAAGATCCAGTCTTGTGGATACAGGGACCTTGTCAACTGGGTACAAGGTGCTTTAAGGCACAAACCCACTCTGTAAGGGGTCCAAGGCACTGTAGGTGGGACTTGGTGGCATCAATGACATCCTGTGGGGCCACTGCAAGTCCATGTTGGCATCAATGACAATTTCATCAACAATCTCCCCCTTTGTCTTTGATGACAACAACTCATTCTCCCCTTTTGTCTTTATCTCTCCCCCTTCGACATCAATGGCAAAGGGTGTCCACATACCTATGTCTGAACTTTAAATCACTGTTGACTGCTCCCACTGTCAATATGCATGATCGTAGGAGCTATCTGTATGCTTGGAGTAACCATCCTTTCTTCGTTGAGTTCATCCTCCAGCCTTATGAAATCAAGGTGTGCTAAGGTCTAAGAGAGACCTTACACTTGGCTTTCCATATGGCAGCCATCCTCCCTGCTCTAATCAACTTCTCCTATCTATAGTTGCTCGGTCTTCCTCATCCATACTTGCTTCTTGACATCTGTCCTTTGAGCATTTGTTCCTTCATTTGCACTGGCTTTCCTTGATGAGCTGTATAGGAAGTTTCTCAAGGGTTGTTTCCATGTACTCCAACAATCTTGAGCTTTGTGCCCAAGGCCACTGCAGCTATAGCACCTCATCATACGACAATATGTAGCAATGTGACCAACACTGTTGCATGTCTAGCACCTGAATAAGTTGTTGGAACTTCCAACACTTCTTTGATCAGCTTCATTTCTCCATGCTTGAGCATATCCCTAACTATAGGCATTTGTATTCTGATCTTCAAATCTTCTTGCTGATGTATACGAAGGACTTCTTCTTGGCTGACTTCTTTGACTTGCACATTCTTGGGCTTTGTGGCCAAACCCACTACAAGTGTAGCATCTCAATGTGTGACATGTGGAAGCAACATGTGTGACTTGATTACATGTCCAACACCTAACTAAGTCATTGGGGCTTCCAGCCCTTCTTCTTCCATAGAATCTACAATCCATAGCCTTATGACCAAAGTTAAAACAAAAATAACAATAACCATTGAATCCACTTTCATACCTGGGTCTTGGAGTTGTTTCTTTTATGAGGTTGCTTTGAGGAATAGACCTAACTCCTGGTTTCATCTGTGAACTTCCAAATTCCTTGTTGTCAAGTGCAGGTGCATGGGGAGCAGCTTTGGACGTTGATGGACCTGCTTCTGGAGTCTTCAGAGACCAAGTGTCATCTTCAGATTTTTCTTTGTTCTTCTTGTAACCAAGACCAGTTTTATCGAGTGGAGATCTTTGGAAATCTAAGATCTTATCTAGGACAATTGAACTGTCCTAGAACTTGACCAAGGATTCGTTCTTCTTACCTTTCTTCCTGAGACCAACTACCTCCATTCCCAACTTCTGGATTGTATCCTCCTCCTCTTCCAGCTGACTCTTCAGGATTTCTCCTGTCTTCTTGGCTTCCTCCAGCTGAGTCTTCAGATCATGATTGACCTCTCTAGTTTCATCAAGCTCTTGAGAAGGCTTTTTTTATTCTTCCTTTTGACTGATCAATTCAGTCTTTAATTGTTCAACTTCAGCATCCTTGTCTTTCATTTGATCCCGCAACTCTTTGTCCTTGTCTTTGAGCTTTACAAGCAACACTTTCATTGACATGGTCTTCTGCTGATATTCATTCAAGGAGTCCAAGATTTTCTTTTTGAACTTCGTGAAATCACTATGGTTCAGATTTACTGTGTTTAGGAACCAATTGGCTCTGAGATCAAAATTTAGCAACGTGAGATGTATCTCATGTGCAGTTTTTTATATCCCTTCATCATCTTCTGCAAGAACCTTCTCAATTTCATCACACAAGCTATTATTAGAATCACAAGAGTCCATACCTTTACTAGAGTCCTATTCTTGTTTGTCTTCTTCTTGATTGAGCTCTTCTGGGGGCTTGTCTTTTGATTCCTGATCTATCTTTTCGGGTTCTGGTCTTGCCTTCTAATACTCACTCTCCAACTTGAACCATAGGTATTTTGCTGAAGTGTACTCTCCTACACTTTCCTTCACTGAGCTGGGAAGTCCATCCATGAGGAACTTCAAGGCTGTAGTGTTGTCTTTCTTTGCTTCTTTCTGTGGAGCTGATTTTCCTTTCTTGTTTGATGGAGCGGGTGGATTGATAACAATTTCCCAAATATCAAACTTCTTCAGATAAGCCTTCATTTTACTCCTCCAACTAAAATAATCTGTAATATCAAGTATAGGCACGTCATTGCTTGATGACTCTTTCTTTTCCTCCATTGTGTCTAAGGATCTCCTTCAAGCTTGCTAGGATTGTGACAAAGGATGGCTCTAATACCAATTGTTAGAAACTGAGAGGGCTGAATCATTGTAATGCCAATTTTAAAACTTTTCTTAGCTTGTCACATTTAACTACCAATTCATCATTCCATTATTCTGCCAATTTGATAATCATTTCATAAACATCTTTCACTTCATCATTCACATATCATAAGCATTTGAATCATCAAGAACCATAACACAAAAGAACACAACACCATATAATTTATTAATCTTTTTGTATTAGTTTTGTTCTAGCTACAACTGCGAGGTAAAATCAGCTCTGATTGATACAAAGAGCACCTACTCTGCATCCATGACCCTGCCTAGTTTTCTTAGACCTTGCTAAGAAGGGCTTGAGGTATCCTAACCTTAAAAACAAGACAAGCTTGCTTTTACAAATTAAAGCTCACTATTACATTATCTCATCAATCACATCAACATCACTTGTCTCTTCAATCCGTTCTGCTACTGATCAATACTATTGATCATCTGCTCATCACTCTCATTAACACTGCTGCAACACACTTCTCAATATTCTCTGTTCATCAACACCTGCTCTTCAATACTGCCAAGTTTTCAAGGTCTACTCAACTCTGCTGTTGCTGGTCAACTGCTCATCAACACTAATCATCATCTTTACTGCTGGTCATGAATCTCTGGTCAATCTCTGCTCATTAACCTCTACTTAAGAAGCCTCATCAATCCACATGTCATATTCAATCTGTCAAGCATCTCACTGTGTAAGCACTGTCAATGTCATCAATATGTCACTATCATTTGTCATATCATATCAGACTGCTATCACTGTCATATGAATCGTTGTCACTGTTTGTTTGCATCATACAGTATGTATTAGATCAAAGCATCATCATCTTAGTGGATTATGCATAACAAATTCCATCACCATCATAGGGTGCATCATTCAATTATCATGATCATATTAAGGAGCAATATCCATCATCACATAGAAGCATGAATCATCATTATATGGTTTCATGCATATTCATGTGTGTCATCATATCATATCATAAACCGGTCAAATATGCTGCTCAAGAGTCTATTCATACTCTGATTATGCCATTAAATTATGCTAACTATCAAGACAATCATCTATGTACTGCTCAAGCCAATTCATCAGAGGTTTGTTTTGTCATTAAGAATTTTCTTATGTCAATGCACTGCTCATTGCTCATAAACAGTCTACTTATGTACCTAAGTGTCTTCACATATCATGTCTCGTACTTGTCACTTTCATACTTATCACACCCTGCTCTTCATTTGCTCATTAAAGTCTGTCTGTCTACTCAGGTTATCAATCAACTACCCCTGGCTGTCACACATCTCGGATCTGCTGCTGTTATGTTAAAGATCTGCTCTTTTTACTTCTGCTCATCAAAGAATACATTTATTCCAAGACCAAGACAAAGAGATATTCCTGCCCTCTTATCAGTCTGTCTTCTACTTCCTAGTGTTACCCCAAAGACACAAAGAGTATGAAGAAATTCCTTTGACTCTTTCAACCTTCTATGGCAGTCTTTTGGACTGTGGTACCATTAAATTGTCATCCAAAGACACCTTGATATGTTTCTGAGTTTAAATAGCTTCATATTCTTTAAGGTCATAACATACAACATTCACCAAGAATAAGGCTTCATATCCTTATTATGCTGCTATACTTCTCTATCCGAGATTTAGAGATAAACTTCACTTCAAAACATGACATTAAACATTAAATCTTCTCATAATCATCATAGACTTTGTTCCAACCCAAAAAGGATTACAACCAGCACTTCAGTAGTATATATATCAGACTGATATTGTTTTGCTTGCAAACATAAACTGACTTGAGAATGGCTAAACTCTGATCTATGTGATGCAACTTTTAGGACTAGAGAAATGCAGAAATTGGCTATAGTTCACAACATTTATAGTCAGCAATATACATGCCCAAGATACAAGAAATTACAAAAGAATCTAACCTAGGAATTTCCTTTTTTATGTCAGCCAGCTCAACAGTGGTGTTGACTGAAATAGGACCTTAAATCAGCTGTAACAGTACCCAGACTTTTCTCGAAACCAACCACTGTTTCAGTTCCTTAAAGATGACTATCATATGTTCCTTGTTTCCCAAATGCCTTCAAAAGATTCGGTCTTCAACACTTAGAATTTGAAAGATGCACAAAGAACCAAGTATATAAGCTTGCCCGAATTACATGCTTGACAATCTTTAATCAAAGCTTTATAGCTGCTATTTGGATGCCCTAGAAGAGTTAAGACTTTTGTATATTTTAATACTGTCAACAAGATCATTTCTTGGTTACCTAAAATCAGAACTCAAACTTTTGTTTCCTTCAGACTGTCTTTATTGATATAGACTTGGCATACCCTTGTTCAGAGACATAAAAAGAAAACTTGGATACTTCTCTGTTGTCACCTAAGTCAAAACAGTCTGCTACAACAACTTTTCTCTGTGGATGACACAGTATCCACCTGAATTTCTCCTCAGTGAGCAGCCTGAAATTATCCTCATAGTTTACTGTGCACTTCTAGTACATTGCAGCTTCCCTTAGTTGTCTGTACACCCAAAATTTCAGAGCTTATAGAGCTGCTGTAGCTACATTAGATGTCCAAGCTTGATGCCCAAAAAAAATGTGAAAATAAAACTTTTGTGTCTGCCTCATTCACTGCCTCAGTCGACTGTAAATTTCACTCAAAATTCAGAGAGTTTAAAAATTGACTATGGTTGTCAAAAATATCAAACTGCTCCTGCGTTTTCCTCAGTGGACTGCTCCTCCGAAATTTGCCTCAATCAAACCTTCGAATTTCCTCAGAGCTCCCACAAAATTTTCACATTTCAAAATGAATTTTGATGGGGTATTTATACTGGTTTTTCCACCATAAATTTTGGAGCCGACCTTTAAAAAAATTATTATTATTATTATTTTAAATTTGAATTTGAAATTTAATCTTTTGTAGGATGGCCGACTTGTTGTATTTTATTTTTATCCTTTGCTATATTTATTTGCACATATGTTGGATGTGACTTGTTTGCAAATGAGGAGAATGACCATAGCATGGGTCATTGACCTTCTTACCTCTTCAACGTATGTGTGGGATCAAGAGTCAACACCCAAACCTTCATCACAAGGGTGTCTCAAACTCCCTTACCAACCATCTAGGGTTTCATCATAAAAACCAAGAGTGTAACAAGCCACAAGGGCTTTAGTAGGGATCCCGCCATCAAGGTGCCATGTCACCATCCATAATCAACCAAGTGTGTCAAACTAAAGAGTCCAAGTGTCATCACATGTGTGTGGGTGCCTTCATCATGCCATCATGCAAGCAATGTACTTCATGACCTTTGCAAGGGCATCAAGGTCTTCATCAAGGATTCCATGGCATGTCAGAGACCATACATGGTCATCATGTCTTAGGTTTTGTAAGCCATTAAGTGTCCCGTCCCCAGAACATCTTCACCCCACCTTCAAGGGTTTAAGGACCATTAACCCAACAAATGTGGGTCCAAAGGCTTCTTCATCAAGCAAGAGGTTTCATGGTCTTCTTTAACCACCTTAGCGATGCAAGGGGACCTCCAATGGTCAAGACATCACCTGTGGTGTTGCTAGGCCTTCCCATGGGGTACCATGACACCATCAGATTATAAATGACAACAGAATGGGTCATTAATGCTTCCTCAATGCATCTAGGGCTTCTCCAACTTCTATAAGTTCATCAGGACCATCTCCAGGGTCTTCAACATCTTCAGCAAGGTCTTCAACATATTCAGCAAGGTGGTGGCATCAAGATCCAGTCTTGTGGGTACAGGGACCTTGTCAACTGGGCACAAGGTGCTTTAAGGCACAAACCCACTCTGTAAGGGGTCCAAGGCACTGCAGGTGGGACTTGGTGGTATCAATGACATCCTGTGGGGCCACTGCAAGTCCATGTTGGCATCAATGACAATTTCATCAACAATTTCTTCATGCAAAACCCCGTGCAAAAAGTCATACTTGACATCCATTCGATGGACCTCCCATTTATGTGTAGTGGTGAAAAAGAAAATAACAAGGTGGATAGAATTCATTTCAGCAACATGGGAAAATCTTTCATTGTAGTCAATTTCTTCAAGTTGGGAAAATACTTTGACAACAAATCTTGCCTTAAGTATTTCAACATTTCCATTGGATGCATACTTAGTTCTATAGACCCATTTACGTTTGACAAGTTTTCTTCCTTTTGGAAGAGGTACAAGATCCAAGTATCGTTCTCCACTAAGGAACACTATACTTCATCCATAGTTGTGTCCCAATATGGATGGCTTGCAGCTTTTGCAAATGTTTTTGTATCATGAGTCTCTAAAACTTGATCCAAAATAGAAGAGGCATGATGAAATTGTGAAAGTGTCCAATCTTGATCTCTAGGATCGTTGGCAATATCATTAGTTGTGATATGACCATGGGGGGTCATATATGGAGTTAAATTTATATAATATGAGGACAAGTATTTTTGAAGGTGTTAAAATTGATGTGCCATTTAGATCTTCAAGTAATGAGTGCAATATTATTGATGCAGTAAAAGGATAATGAAGATACACACTGAAAAAATCAAACCACACTGGAAACGGATGAGTATAGCTCAAATAATTACAGTATCATTGTCATTAATTAATCTGGTGTTACAATAGTGTTACATAAGGAAGAATTCGAATCCATTAGGGATGAATTCGAATCTACCAACTATATGTGACTGTATCTAACTGACTAGACAACTCAGGATGTTTTAATCAATATCGAAATCCAAATTGTTAACTCCCAGATGTCTAATCAAGTCAAATAATCAATAATAATCAGTTAACTTAGTTTGACTGAAGTGGTAGGTGAGGAAAAGAACCTTATCCACATGCAGCCATGCATAACTGGTGGTAACTGAATGTAACTGGAAAATAAATAATCTTAACTAGTTCCAACTCCAATTGACTGAAGGAGGTTGGTGACGAGACTCCTAGTGACTCCTAAAATGTAGGGATTGGTTTAGGAGGCACCTAAACTGATGCATGCAAGTGTAGTCAGTGGCACTTAACCTACATAAATGTTCCCCACACTCCAGTAACTAGTATATTTGGCCCTATTAGGCCAAGTGGACCCAATGGTACTATTGGAACCAATTAATTAAATAAAACTCTTAAGTTATGCTAAAATAATCTAATAGATAGTTTGGTCAAGGGAGGATTATAAATCCTAACACCCCCCCTGAATCCTAACTTGGACAACTGTGGGCCTTGGAAACAAGCCCATAAGTCACCCATATACAATCTAAAATATAAAATGATGCTTAATACAACTGAGGAAATAGGGTAAAACCTCATGGGAAACCACCCCCCCTCAAAATAAGCAGAAATCAACAAATACAAGTTAAAAACTTGCAAAGTATTTTGCCACAATTTGTAGGACTATGCAGCAACAAAGCAGTATTCTGGTTCTTATGTGCATCATCATCCTGAATATATGCATGTGAGCCTCTGGATCCAAACAAATGCTTATGTTTGGAGGAATATTCCTCTTTGGAGGAAGAATAATGTACTCAACTAAATAAGAAATATAAACAACTAAATGGTGCAAATTGGACCCATGTAGAGAAACTGAAATCAATTGATGAGAGAGAAAAATTTATTGAGAATTTGAACCATGTAAGGAACACCCAAGAAAATGATAAATGGAATCCTTTAACATCAATCCATGTGAGGTAAAATAATCCTGAAGTGTTAGGAGCAAGTGTCCAGGCGGATGTATAATGTCTCCAACTTTACTAGTTATGTGAGGAGATGGGCATGTGATCAAATAGATAGGTAGAGAAGCCCTGGGACTATGGATAGAGAATTATTGAGATCCATAATCTGATATAGCTTCATAAATAACCAATAATTCACAAGATCTAATATCAACAAACTCATGAGAGAACTAACATCGAATCCTCAACAACAAATTTGAAGGAGACTTGTTGTGCTTGATTTGTCACACCAAAATTGATGAAACAAGTTTCAAGAAATACTGAAAGCTCTTGAATATTAAAACATGAACCAAATATTATCATATCAGAAAATAAATCAGATCCAAATAGGTTCATATCAGATCCAAAATTGTGCTCCACCGTGATGGTAGATGCACAATTTTCTCCTTCTTCAAAATTCTGATTTTTGGTGCATGTAATTCTGTAGGAGTTTACTGGAAGCTCTAGATTAATGAGAGAGAATGGATCACTCCTATAATCTGATATTATTTCCAAAATATTCATGGTCTTACTTATCTGCACACCAAAAACATCATTAGAGATAGAGAAATCAAATTCATCTTCCTTTTATGAAACAATCACTGGAATTTTTTTTGCAAAGAATGGAAAGAGAGTTTTTATTCAAAAAAAGAGATTTGAATGTGTTCTTTGGGATCATCCATATGAGGAGATGATATATCAGAGATCTTATACAATTCTGGAGCAATAGGAGAAGGAGTCGCTCCAAGGAGGATTTCTAAAATTCGAATTGACTGTAGGGAAAATTATGCTTCTTCTTCATCTTCAACAATTTGCTTTTCTGTAGGAGAGGGCATGAACTCATCATGCTGGATTTTATCTAAACTACTCTCAACATCTAGGATTTTAGATTCATCTACCATATGACTGCTAGGTTCTCCTGATACAGGGAAAGTGATGAAGTATATCCTGGAGGCAACCATGTGGTTGGATGCTCCAGAATCTGTCAAACAAGCCTTCGACGGAGTGAGGATTGCATGACTCCCGTCTGGATCAACTTCTCTTGCTCCTGTATTAAGGACTCGGAAAAGGAATCAAGTGAGGTAATTTTCCAACTGGGAAAGCTGTCCCTTTTGGAATGAAATATTGATACAAATACAGAATACTCAAGGACAAGTTTGTTGAGAATGGAGAGCACGTTTTTCTCATCCTTCCTTTCTATTCTGCATTGTCCGCATTGAAGTGCAAGAGACTTGAATTTAGTAAAGAATTGTTGTACTATATCAAAACTGTTGGATGTAAGGCTACCAAATCATTATCCAGAATGTGTCCTAAAAGCTCATCTTTCTTTCCAAACAAGTTTTCAAGCTTCTCTCAGGATTCTCTGGGAATCCTCAAACCATCAAGGTGGAAGAGGAGATCTCTGGATATGTGAGTAGATAGATAACCAAAAGCTTCATCTAAGCGGTTTGGAAACTTGTTTCTCTCAACTGGATGATGGGGCTCGACCTCCCTACCAAGTATTATCCTGAAGTAGCCATGCATGCGCAAGGATAGCTGCATATCTACCCTCCAATCAATATAATTGAAGGGTGTTAGGATCCGAGGTGTAGGAGATTGAGAATCCATAATTCTCCTATTGGAAAAAGACAATATCTTCACAATCTACATAGAACATGTAGAATTTCACTGCAAAACACTAAAAAATTTGAACTATGTTAGAATCATGCCTTCCCTCTCAACATGAACAATTTTTTAGGGTCCGTCATACCCGCACCGCCACTATGAATAAATTCAGAGGAAGCAAGGCACTATTTATGGGACTTCTATGGAAACCTAGCTGCTTTTGATGTTCAATGGAGAGAGACAAACATGAGGCTTGCTTGAAATGGATCTGATACCATGTTAAAATTGATGTTCCATTTAGATCTTCAAGAAAAGAGTCCAATATTATTGATGCAGTAAAAGGAGAATGAATATACACACTGGACAAATCAAACCACACAGGAAACATATGAGTATAGCTGAGATAATTACCGTATCATTGTCATTAATTAATTTGGTGTTACAATAGTGTTACATAAGGAAGAATTCGAATCCATTAGGGACGAATTCGAATCTACCAACTGGAGGTGACTGTATCTAATTGACTAGCTAACTCAAGATGTCTCAATCAATATCGAAGTCCAAATGGTTAACTCCCAGATTGCTAATCAAGTCAAACAATCAGTTAACTCAGTCTAACTGAAGTGGTAGGTGAGGAAAAGCTCCTTATCAACATGCATCCATGCATAATTGGCGCTAACTGAATGTAATAGGAAAATAACTAAGCTTAACTAGTTTCAACTCCAACTGACTGAAGGAGGTTGGTGTCGAGATTCCTAATGGCTCCTAAAATATAGGGATTGGTCTATGAGGCACCTAAACTTATGCATGCAATTGCAGTCAGTGGCAGTTAACCTCCAACATTGTTCGCCACACTATAGTAACTGGTACATATGGCCCCATTAGGCCAAGTTGACCCAATTAATTAAATAAAAATCCTAAGTTAGGCTAAAATAATCTAATAGACAGTTTGGTCAAGGGAGGATTATGGGGGCCTGCTGCAGACCCAACAGGGAAGGTGGTCGTCATAATCGCCATCTAGGGCCTAGAAAAGTTGGAAGCAAGGTGCCTGACCCTGGCTGAGCAACACTCCATAGAGTGTTTACCCCCAACTAGATTGGCATCAACATTGGCGAGTTTTCCATCCAAATGTACTAGGAGGCCTCAGACGTCCATAATAGAAGTGTTGGCTGCATACCATTTCATTAGCACTTCCTCCACCAAATTACCAAGCATGTTCTTAACTAGCCAGTAGAATTTTATCTGGTTTCCATAGTTTCTCATGGCAAGAAATACAACAACCTGAGAAGATTCCCATTCTTCAATGAGAGCATGCACTGGAGGCGAAATAGTTCTATCGTATCTAGTATTAACCACATTTTTGGGTGCTTAGCCTCACAGATTAAGCCATGCCTACCTCCTCTACGAGGTGTTCCCCTTGGCCGCGTCATTGCGTGACTACATAGAGCCGATACTTCCAGAGACGAGCAGGTAACAGAGCGTGACTAGAGCCGAACTAACACTAGAGAAAACTTCAAGTGCGCACTCATGCAGAAGGAAACCAACCCGAGATCTATATCAAGCATCGTCCGGGAGGGCATGAAAGGCTTTGCACGTAGGGCTTTCATTATGCCTCTGTCTTCCTATAGGGATTTCATTTTGCAGTTGTACTTCATCCATCATTTTAGGGTGTCGATTCTCATAACTCTATCATATACCATTAAATTCTAGTTGAAATGAGTGATCCCTGCCCGTTTCTTCAACGAGCTGAGTCAAGCCCATGTCATGGCTCTCTAGTAAACTTACGCCAACCACCTATGTGTTCATTAAAACATGCCTATCAACCTGGCCGGAGGCGGATCATGGGCACACGTCTAGGCCAGATGGCATTTGTCCTAGACCCAAACCTCCAGGCGGGACCCGCTCGGGAAGCATGCCAATTAATTGTTGGGTTTCCACGTCTCGGGGAATGGGCTACCTGCTTCATTTAGCTCTAGGTGTGTTGATCGGGCTTCCAAGTATCGTGTGGGATGGACAAACACCCACATCCGGAGTGGTCTCTGTAGATGTTAATCTTCATCATCATTATCATTATCATAAATTTAATTGATAAATTATAATGATAAATATTTTAAACACATATTTCATCACAAAAATATAAATAATGTGTTATATTTTTAATGAAACACAATCAATCATTTCAAAATAGAGATATATATGATTTAATTGATAAATTATAATGATACATGTTTTTTATAAATAGATGTTTTATTGGTTTTTAGGATTTTTATTTATTTATATATTCATTTCAATTGGGAAAACACAAATAAACATTATTTTTATATTGTTTTATTATAACCATAAATATTTTTATTTTATTTAAATATTTTAACAAAAATTTTAAATGGTTTTCAAAATCTATATTAAAATAAATTAACCATATATTAAGATAAATAAACATTTATTAATAATTTTATTAAAATACAAACATACATTATTTATCTTATATTATTTTTTATTTAATAAGATGAATTATTTGATAAACTATAACAATAAATATGGATATTTTTATTTCATTTTAATTTAATATAAATTATCATTAAAAAAACATTTTAACACATAATAATTATATTTATTAAACATTACATTCTTTAAGCTTATTTTAGATCCCAAAACAGAATTTTTAAAACCAAATTCTTTTTATGCATTCAATTAACACTTTTACTTAGATCCAAATCTATTTAAAATATCTAATTATAATGTTATTAATAATTTTATGTTATAATTTGTCTTTTATAATTTCAATTTTGTATTTTGTATTTAAATCTATATTGATTAATTATATATATAATTTTGGTTGTGATTACTTAATTTTATTAAGTTTATTTATTTTATTTTATTTTTATTTTTTCCAATAAATTTAAAATTTTATTAAGTTTTAATAATTTCTTTAAATGTATATTTATATTTTAATTATTTTTATTAATTAATTAATTTATAATAAATATATTTTGATTCTTAAATAGGTTTTTAGATGATTTTGTTATTTTTTTAATTACATTGAAGGCGTTTTTTAAGGGGCATCTTCCTTCGTTGTCTGTCGACAGCCTATGAGGGGCCGCCCCTTGTCATTTCCTCGAACTTTGATTCTCCAAATCTTTAACACATTTTTCTTCTTGTACTCGGCTTAATTGTCAAACACAATATTTTCTCATGTATGGAACTATAAAACAAAATGTCATGGTTTCAAACCTATTGGAACAATTATGCAATATTGTTGGTATCTCACAGTAAAAACTTAGTGACGTATGCTTGCACTGAATGGGAAATGATACCAAGATTAAAGCCAGTATGTGCTAAAGAAAACAAATCAGGTGCAAATCAGTTCCTATTCTCCTGAACGTAATAAATTTTGTATTTAATGTAATTTATATATTTTAGTACATAAATATATATAATAAATTCTAATTTTGTTTACAAATATATAAATTTATGTTATGTATTGATTCGTGAATATTGAATTTATATAATATAATATAATATAACATATATCAGCTGCCCATGAGATAGATTATGCAGGAAGTAAATGAAAACCCTTAGCCTTGAGGGAAATAAGTGGAGGCCCATCTTGTCACTGACAGGCTGTTGGGACTCCAAATTCCATATGATAGGCACCTGAGACTCTTTATGGAAATGGCACCATGCATTGAATTGCATTCACCGATTAGACACCAAGTGAGGCTGACACACAATAGGGACCGGTTCGGTTGGAAATGAAACATTAATGCCATACTCTGGCATTCAATGAAAGTCCCATTCGATATGATGTAGGTCGACTGGCATGCTTATATTTATTGGGATGCTTGGCTAGCCCTGTTATCGTCTAGCCCAACCTAGCTCATCCCAGACTATCTGTTCAAGGAATCAAGGTGGAAATGATAATCTCAAGTCGCCTCTCTTCAAGTACTCTCTTAGGTTAGCCTTTGTCATGTCCCCTCCCCTCTACTCAATGGAGAGAACGAGACTACACACTAATATTCTCTATCAAATCGGGAAATCTAATCCCCATGAACATAATAATAAAAATGCATATGTATAATAAAACATACACAGATGCATAACAAATGCAATTATACAGCAGAAGAAAAATACATCCATTCAAGAATTCAACATGTTCATAATAATTCATTAAAACAAATACAGTTGTAGAGGTTAAATACACAAGAAAATACTTATCTTGAAAATAAGCTTCCCGCAACCAGTTATGTCACTGCAATGTTCCACCCAACCATAGGTCAGTGCGCTTGTCAATCTCTCAGCAGCACTGCTACCCCTGAGTTGGGCATGATTTCCATAAGGAATAAGGGAACAACAACAAGCTCGTACATAACCAAATACATATCAAAATCCAGCCAAGCCAAAACTAAATATGGGTTTATCAAGATGCTAAGGAGGTGGAAAGGTTGAATTTATAAGCTAATGAGCTCAGCCATAGAGATATGGACACCTACACAAGATCTGGCTTGGTTTTCCCAACACCTACACACCCAACACAAGGAAGCATCCCCTTCTCTGCTAGACAGTCCCTTAGGCTATGTCTTCTCTTCTAGTGCTCTTCAGGGTGTGCAAGAAAGAATAACCAACCAATCTCTTTGATCTCTCTGTGAGGTTCCTTCCTTCATTAGGTTTTTCAAGATAATTCGCACCCAATTCCACTCCAAACCAATTCAAACCAAAACAAATGATGCACACACAACAAAATACAAGTTCTAAGTTCGAGGAAAAACGTCATGGGATCCAAAACGAAAATGGCAGATGGGGAAAAACAACCCAGGGTGAGCAATTCATTTCAAAAAATGTTTTATGGCTTCAGAGAGGCAAAAACGACCTCTACAAACCCCCGATTCATGGATTCGAATTCAGAAAATGTGTATGGGCTACACGTGGGAAAAAACAGCCTCTTCAAAACCCAAAAACATGGATCTCTGCTACACAATCACTCAGCAACACAAAAAATGAATTGTGGGCATGGAGAAATGAAGAAACAACAGGAAAATCGTGAAAGAGAGAGCTCAATTGATCCGGATTTATGCGTGAATGAAATGAAAGAACATATACAGAATCATAATCACAGACATTTTGCAAAGATAACAGAGATACATTAAACACATATTCTATTAAATGGCAGAAATAGAACAAACTGTAATACAATTGCTAGAATGGTGGTAGCTATCTCTGAGAAGAGACGTGGCTTCTACGCTCATCTATGTCAAGTTGAATACAAAATGAGGCCAAAGGGGCCTATTTATAATAATAATGAGGGTGAGAACCCCAAAAGTCCAAAACGCAACCCTAGAAGATGAACTGTCATAAAGTTTGCGGCCCCAAGGTGGTAAGTTGAACAGTCAACTTCCCGAGGTCATAACTTTTGCATACGATCTCCGATTTGGGAATTCGATAGCTCCTTGGAAAGGTCTATCTAATATTTACAACTTTTGGTAGGATAAATGCATGCTGATGGTAACCATTTGGCCCCTGAATCACCAAAAAACATCATTTAGGGCCTCAAAACAGCCCCAGAAGTTTGGGACCCAAAAAACTATAGAAAAATAACTAGGAAACTGCCACAATGGACAATTGTTTTGAGCCAGTGGAATAGGTGGGTGGCCACCGATCTCCATCTAGATCAATACTCCCTCCTTAGGAAGCAATGGTCTCCATTGCGTCGAATCCTATATCATATCTCGAACTGTGTGTTGATTTGATCTCCTAGTGTTACATTTGCTGAAGTGAAGAGGCTTCCTTTCTTTGACATCCCAAGAGGGTTGTAATTATTATATGAATGATTTTTTTCTAGATAAGCACCTTGAATGCGTGGCCTTGCATCGTAGAGGTACTCGAATAGATGAGGAAACAATGGCTCTGTCTTCTTCTTGTGTCTGATAAGTAGAGACACCTTGTGCAGAGGGTGTGGAGGTCTTTGTGATCTTATGTTCTCCTTCAGATGCAATTGTGAAGAGGAATAATTTTCTGATGTGGGAGCTTATCTTCCTACCTTGCGAGACTTTGTTAGGTGCAACGGTCTCTGGTATTCGATAGAGTTTTCCTCCCAAAGTAACAATGACGTTGCGAGGCCGTGACTCATATATAGCATGACGCTTCCACATATATGGTTGTCCTAAAAGAACATCACAGATGTTAAGTGGGGCCACATCACACAGTACCTCGTCTTTAAAAGGCTTGATGCCATATGGTAGGAGGCATTATTGAGTAATGCGTATACCTTGTCCTTGGCTTAGCCAACCAATGTTGTAGGGTTGCGGGTGTGGTGTTGTCGGAAGCTCCAATATCTTAACGAATTCTACTGAGATCAGGTTCTTTTGGCTGCCATTGTCAACAACAAAATGTAGAGGCATTCCCTTCACCCACATTTGTGAGTTGAAGATGCGCTCCTCTGCCTCTAACTCTTCAGGATCCTCTAGTTGAATCTGTGCGGTAGCAACAAAGGTAGTGGGTTCTACATCAATGATCTGCCTCCCATTGTATGCGATTGTGGCATTGGGTTCGGAATCAGAATCAGGATATGATTTTGAAGATTTTATCTCAGCTACTAATGACTGCTTTAAGCAACATTCATCAGTGTTGTGCCAAGGGCATAGTGCCAAGGGCTTTTATGAAATTCGCACCACTTACCAGTGTCCTTATTTGTCTTTCCATCCCCCTTCTTTGCTTGTGGCGGGGACTGGTTGCCGTTTTTTTTTACTATGTTCTACGAGCCAGGGTTTCCCTTGCCTTGCTTCTGTGGTGGATTCGTATGTCCAGAGTCTCGCTTTTTCTTCTGTCGAAATTTCTCCTCGATTTTGACAGCATACCGATAGGCAGATCAAAGTGAAGAGATGTCAAGGAAGTCCATCTCAATTTGGATGTACCAATGTAGACCACTATGATATTTCATAATCAGGTGCCACTCGGAGTCCTTGATACTCGGCTTTGTACGCAGGGTATGAAAGTTATTGGTGTACTCCAACACCGTCTGGTCCCTTTCTTGACGCAAAATGGTCCATTTTGTGTACTGGTCGTCATAGTTTCCCAAAGGGTAATACTATTCCCTGATGGCATCTATGAAAGAGGCCCAAGTGGGATTTGTTTCAAACAATCTAAACTCGTCTGATGAGTTTTGCTCACAATAAGTACCCCACCAATTTTGGACATGGGGGACTACCTTAAGGAGCGCAAAGGTGATCTTTTCTCCGTCGAAAAAATTGTGGACAGATAAATACCCTTCTAGAACATTCAACCAATTATCCAGGGCATCTGCATCGATTTTTCCTTCAAATAAAGGAATATCAAATTTAACATGTACCTTGAAGGGAGTTGCATCCCCGAACCGGCTGCTCGTTGAAGATGCACTTGTCGCTACCGGCATTTGTAGAAGGATTTGGGTGAAACTATCCATCATCTCGTTCCTCTATTGCTCGAGGGCTTCTTCCTCGAGCAGTGATTTGATAGGATCTCCTGCACCGTCGTCTCTCTTTTTTTCTGCCATGGGCAAGTGAAACTAGTTTGAGACCAAACTCTCTATACTTGGACCTCATCGAGGACATGCACTGAGAAACAATCAAAAGGAAAATTGCTCTGATACCACTAATATGGATTTATGCGTGAACGAAATGCAAGAACATATACAGAATCATAATCATAGACATTTTTCAAAGATAACAGAGATACAGTAAACACATATTCTATTAAATGGCGGAAATAGAACAAACTATAATACAATTGCTAGAATGGTGGTAGCTATCTCTGAGAAGAGATGTGGCTAATACGCTCATCCGTGCCAAGATGAACACAAAATGAGGCCAAAGGGGCCTATTTATAATAATAATGAGGGTGAGAACCCCAAAATTCCAAAACGTAACCCTAGAAGATGAACTATCATAATGTTTGCGGCCCCAAGGTGGTAAGTTGAACAGTCAACTTCCCAGGGTCATAAATTTTGCATATGATCTTCGATTTGGGCGTTCAATAGCTTGTTGGAAAGGTCTATCTAATATTTAAAACTTTTGGTCGGCCAAATGCATGCCGATGCCAACCATTTGGCCCCTAAATTGCCAAAACACGTCGTTTAGGGCCTCAAAACAGCCCCAGAAGTTTGGGACCAAAAAAACTATAGAAAAATAACTAGGAAACTGCCACAATGGACAATTGTTTTGAGCGAGTGGAATAGGTGGGTGGACACCGATCTCCATCTGGATCATCAACCACCTTCAGTTGCATGAGGAAATGGTGGACATGAATGCATATTGGAATGGGCATGCATTTGTGGGTTTTTACTTGCACAAGAAGTCAAAACATGTTTTCACAAAAATGGGTGGCTTCCCAAATTCGAATTTGACTCCCATACTCTTCCCATCCCCATGAATTAACTAACTCAACCAATTTCTGGAAGAAATCAATGATTTGGCACAAAAGGGAAAATGGGTAGTTGATAGTTTTATGGGTTTTCCCTTTGACATTTGGATTTACCCTATTGGCTCAAGGGTTTGAATATTTTTCGCTCCCCATTCCTAGTGAAATCATGCCCCTGTCTCTTTCAATGTTGCATTGGCATAGTTGGTTGTGGCTATTTTTATTAATTACATATTTACATGATGTCCAAAATTATAATGTGCCTGGCTAGCACGAAATACCATCATCATCGATTTTAATCGCCGAAACATAAAATGATAAATCGATGGTGGGGCTTTTGCCTTTAGCTCCACACCATGATTAATTACAATATTTATATCATAAACATTTTTAATGAAATAGGGGTCAAAACTAGGGTGTTACAGCCTCTTCAAGTACTATTTTTCCTCCTGTAAAACAATTTTGGTTGATTCGTGTTTGCTCCAGTTAACAGGTTAATTCAATTTTTTTTAATTTATAAAAACATTTTGTAATTCTCCTCATAGTTTTTTCTGTCATTACCCTTTCAAAATATTTTTGTAAAATTATACATCCACTCTATCAACCAATTGAAAATACCAAAATGAAACCTGCTAATTGAAAAGAAGGCTTCCTAACAGGGTTAAGTTCAAGAATGAGTTGTACCATGTTTTATCCATAGAGAGTCTATTAGCTTGCATTTCTTTTGGATTTGTAGCTAACCAATCCAGTCCTTTATATAATGCTTCTCCTTTTCCCCTTTTCTCAACCTGTTCCTGTGCAATACGAGCTTCCTATGTACTTCTGTGCCGCTTAAGCTTCCAATCCTCCACCTCTTGGGCGGTTCTTTTGCTTCCATTAAAAACAGTTGCACCGGACTTTATGGGGCAACCATAATAAAACTGGTCCATTCCTTCACTGAAATTCTTGGTCGAATACCCGACCTTGCTTCACTTAATTTTTTTAAGATTTGATATAAGAGTACTGTAGATGTAATGAACAATTTGTAAATATATATAAGTAAATTCGATATTGCATATAAGTTGTTTGATAACATCTAATTTTATATATATGAGTATTATTTTAAGAAGATGAAAATTTAATTTTATGATATGTTGGATATGGATGTATATGTTGTGAAATAAACATGCTAACTTTATAAAATCCATGTTTTATTTAATATGTAATTGTACATAGTAGAAAAAAATACAACTTCTTGCTTCAATGGAAAAAACCTAACGCATGCCTTGCCTTCACTATTTAGGCAACATTTAATATGTAACTCTACAAGCTAGGTCAAAATACAAGTTTTGGCTTCAAAGAAAAGCACCCTAACACATGCCTTCACTCTTTAGGCAACCGTTTAATATGTAACTGTAAAAATCAAGAAAAAAGGTACAACTTATTGCTTCGAAGAAAAAACCCTAACACATGCCTTCACTATTTAGGCAACATTGCAGGGGTGGGCATGTTTTCTTTTGGTTTTTTCATGCAATCCATTTTATCACATGCAATTACAACATGTTTCATTTGTTTCTGATTGGAAAATGTTTCTTCATGTATTGCTAGTTTGAACAAGTAACTATTGAAGAACAACTTGGCAAAGATGTTTGTGGTCTCTTCGGTATTTCCTTCATAGCCATAGTCAAATATATTATGAGCAGGTATACTTATAAGTTGTTCTACAACATCCTGGAATGCAGTTACATTGATCTTGCTTGTTTGGTCTTCAATGTTGAATTGGAAAATGTACCTGTATTCACATTCATAGACATGTGTATTGCACCTTTGGCAATTCTAGACACAATCTTCAATAAGTGTGACTTTTTTTTGTTGCAAATACTACCTTTAAATATAAGAGGACATGTAGAATACCAACAATTATATGTATCCAGTGAAGCAATAGTTTCCTCAATTAAAATGTATGCAGGTGTTGGCCCTATACTGATTCCTTGATTTTTAATTTCAGGCGGTTTCTTTCTTATGAAAGGATGGCCTTTGAAAGCACCATGTGCAGATAATGAGTGGGATTGGAGGCATGTGTTTGGTTTCTCAAACCAGGATCGCAAATCCTAAGTTTCTTTGAGATTGGGATTGAAGTAAATTTGGGATGAAAAGGTTGTAGTAATTGATAGTTGACTGAAGTCTGTTATTTTTCCATCCTTTATAGCAATTATTGGAAATCCATTTGTTATGGCATATTTCTCTAGATTATGTTTAGTGCACAAGACCCACCATAGTGTGACTTCTATACTATAATTTGAAATGTCCTTTAGTTGAAGGGTTATGTTATGTGTCTATGTTCCATTTTTCCTCATGATAGCTACTAAAGGGCTAATGAATATAAAAATTCCAAGTATGAACTAAAGAGTTGTTGGTTAGAGTTGATAATTCATTAATAGGAATGAAAACGAAGTTATGGTTTGTTATTGAATGTTCATCATGAAAGCAAGCTTCTATGGTGGAGGTACTACTAAGATTTATTTCTAGGTCATTTTTTAAATGATCGAATTCTTTTTTTGCAGGTTTGATGATCCCTTTTGAGATTATGTAAACTTTACCAATATTTATGGAAGGATGGAAGTGTGTTTCCTGGATGTTGAAGCATGTATTATGTATCTCACATCTGTCAATGTCAATAACATAAAAGCTAAATACATTGCCAAGCCCCTTGGAATTGGTGAAGGTGAGAAGGTCAGCTTTTGTACGGACTCTAATTTTCAATGTCCATTCTTGAAGGTATGGATGCAAAGATTTAATAGGAATTATGTTTGGGGGTGTTTTAGTTGTTTCTATTTTTTTTATAGGATGAATTTACATCTTTGCTAAAAAATGGTCCACCAATAATCTTTGAAGTCAAAGTATGGACTTGTATTCCTTGAACTATAAGAATCCTGCAAAATAATGTAAAAAAAGGTACAATTAGCATTTAAATTATTGTGCAAATAGTGGGTAGTGTAAAATACGTTTAATGTACAGTGTATGATGTATGTGATTTGGAATGGGATGTGCAAGAGAAAAAAACAAATGAAAAAGTAGATAGGTTGAATACATACTCATTAAACTGGATAGATTTACAAGTGAAGCTATCTATTTGAACCAAGGATCCAAATTCCAGTTGTGATGATGTGAAAAACAAACTTGAGAGGTGAGGAAAATAAGCTATGTACATATTGTACTACTTCCATCGGATAGGTGTACAGAATAATGGTCTTCTGAAGCTGGATTGAAGTCCAAAATTTGTAGAATAGGATTGCAAAGAATCTCTCCATTTCCAATCCTCGTAATAGAGTCCATTATTAAAATTGACGTCATAGTTGTAAGTATGTTGCTTCACGAAAGTTCAGAACAAGGTTAGAAAAAAGACACCCAAGGAATAACATTGTTGCATCAATGTATTGGGCAAAGTATATATAATGTATATGAATATAATTTAGAGATAATATCAAAGTAATAAATATTTTTTTGAAGTATGTGTATAACTATTTGAACAAGAATAGTTTGTATAAAGTTGGGAAGAATTGAATAAGAAAAACATTTTTGCATCAAGGTATTAGACCAATTATGAATCTAATTTAATATATATATATATTGGAACAATAACAATATTTATATTTGAGAAGAATTTATGGATTCACTTGGTAGAAAATGATAGGTGAAAAAAATGAATATATTTTACTAAGTAAATAAATAAATGACCATAATATGTTGAACAAATGTATAACATGTTACAAATAATACCATTGTAAAACTATACAATGATGATAATGAAAGAGAACGATAAAATATTAGTTTATAAACATTATACATTTATTTAATAGATATTAAAATACAGAGACTAAAAATTGATTGATTCAATAGTAAAGTTCACATTTTAATGTAAAGACCACATTGTTGGATTAGTATAAATTTGAATTACAAAGTGCGATAAAGTAATTTTAAAAAGAAAACTGTTAACTACAAATACAAGTAAAAAGTGGATATAACATTGAAATTGTTTTTTATAAACATTAAATATACAAATCTTCAAATAATATATATAAGTGATGTATATATTTGATTACAATTAGAAATTTAAAGTTGTGTACAAGCTAAATAACTAATAGGATATGGTTGAGTTAAATCTACATTCTTGAAGTTGCCTGTGGAGGGGCAGAGCAAGTGGTAAAGTGTAAATGTTGTAAATGGTTGTAAATGGAAGGTATTGTATTCAACCCCCCCAAATTGATCTGTGTGTCATGGTTCGATCCTTGTGGATGTACCTACGGTTATAATGGTAGTGGGATTGGATCCTTGGAACTCGTGTCACGCGAGTACCATTGCTCTATTTTTACTCTTTTTGGCAGTCTTTTCAAAGCTAAAAACTAAGATGCACAAGGGTTGATATGATTGATGGTGGGGCCCTCATTAGATGGGATCATCGAAATGTCCATTGTTATTTTACCATCCAACTTGGGATGTGTAAGGGGAGCTTTACAAGTCCACACAACCCTTACTCCTCACATAAGATAACATTTCTAAACCATCAAATTCTGAGATTGAGCAGAATTGCTAAATACTATTATGTTATGTTTCCATCAATATAACAAGAAGAATAACATAAAAATATCTTAAAATAAGAAATTTGTGTTTAACAAATATGTAAAATAACTTTCAATTTGCTTAGAGAAATATAAATAAAATGTAAAAATATATTAAAACATGAAGAAACTATAAAAATATCTTAACATATGAAATTTTGATTTGAGAAATATTTTTAAAACTTTACATTTTCTTCCAAAAATATGTTAAAAATGGCAAGGAACATTATAGAGCTATAGATTGAATAAAAGAAAAAATAATTTACAAATATATAATATATATTTTTGAAAACAAATTGTGAAAGGAATAGTAAGGCTATTCAAATACAAGTTGTAAACATAAATAAGTCCTCTTGTAGAAATTTTTTTCGTTCATGGTTACTAATCTCTTAGTTAAAGGCACCTCACAACATCTTATCTCCTTTGATAATGTGAACTATTAGTCAAAGTTTCTCTCTTATTTTTTAATATGGTGTTAGTCATGGTCTAGGTCCAAGTTTTAAAATCCATTGTTTTTATTTAGGAATGCTGGCGAAATCTTCTTTTGGAATACTATATACATCCACATAAGTATTAAATGGAGCAATTTGTTAGTCCCAAATATAGCCAAATATAATTAATGATAGGCTAACTATTAATTAGTTTTTGGCTATTATGTTTACAAACATATATTTAATACCTATTTTGGAAATAGTTAAAAGATTTTAAAATACCTTCAAAACATTTTAACAATTTAAAACCTCTCATTATGTATATAGAAATAGAAGATCATACTCTTGAAATAAAACATTATCTCATCTTTAACCTTGAAAGTTAGTGTATGTATGAAAAGTTCACAAAAATCTTAAAATTAAATTTCATTATATTATTTAAGGTATATTGACTGCATATACATTTAAAATCTCTCAACATGGTATTTTATCTAAATTTAAAATAATATAACCCTATATAGTATAATTTAAACATAGTGCAATCATTTTTTTAATAAAAAATTATGAGAAACTAAGTGTTTTATTTACTTTTCAATAAAATGTGGAAATCTACAATATTTTATTATTTTATATTCAACTATTAAAATGTAATCTTATTTTTAATATATTTAGTAATCTTATTTTTAATGATGACGATGATGATGATGGTTAACGTCTCCTAAGACCAAACTTTGTTCTATCGGACCCAAAGAAATGAATTATTTAGTTTGTTTTAAGCTTGTATTCATATGCTCAAAGAGCTGGAGAGAAGCGTCTCAAGCTCACTATGATTTTGACATGTTAAAAGGATAGGAAGGTCGGTATTGCAACAAATATTATGAAACTGAGATCTAATGTGGGTGTACGCAGGGCACTCTAAGAGGAAGTGATTTTCATCCTCAATGTTCAGGTTCTCACAAAGATGGTAGATCCTTTCCACCCATGGTGTTTTAGGAACTGCCCAACGAACCATTTCACTATGAATCTCATGAGAGTTCGTTCTTATCTTGGCTATATTAATTTTTTTCTTTGAACTAGTTAAAACATAGAGATACTTTTGAACTTCTAGAGTAGGGTTGATGACCTCCTTATAATATCTTAATTTTCTTTTAGCCTCTAAATCTTTCTCACACCACATTTTCTCTTTAAACTTAGAAGAAACAATAATTTTAATGTTATTAATATTTTGCAATGCAACGTTTTCGTCGATCTCCCAACGGTCTAACCAGGCCTTGGTATCTTTATACCAACCTTGTTTGAGCCTTATGTGGTTTTCGAGTAGGGTGTATTGCTTTTAATTTTGAGGTCATATGTTATAAACCGCTTTTGGATTTTCCCAATGTTTCTCGAGGATTCTCTAGAGATGCTGCAACCCCAAACCTCACACCCATACAAGATAACAGGAGTGACTAAAGTTGAAAAGAGGAGCTTCTTTTTATCCCACATCACAAGGTTTGCTGCTTTAAAATTATTTTCAAAACCAAAATAGGCTTTCCACCCTCCATTAATCCTTTTCTCAATGTTGTAGTTCCAGTTGAGCCTATGATGAATATAAATTCCTAGGTATTTGTAAGAAGACACTTCCTCCAAGTTGTTATTGTCAAACACAAAGTTACGGTAAGCTTTACCCGGCTCTATCATGCGCCGAGAGGGATCAAATATTTCGAGGTGCAAACCCTTTTTTGGAGTGCAATTGTTGAAGGAGGGTAAAGCTGGATCTAAGATTGCAAAGGGAAGGTATAGGTAAAATGAAGCCAAGTTCCTCCTCAGCGATATCAAATTTCATATGAAAACCATTTGAATGAGTTTTTGGCGAAACTGTTACCCAAATTATTGACATAAAAGCAGTGTTTTTCTATCNGACACGTGTCAACCTCAACATTGAGCACAAAAATAGACTTCTACGTCATACTGGGCTGTAGAATGTGCCTGTGTGATAATACTCTATCTCGATTTTGACTTGTATGATCCTCCCTATGATCCTCATTTTGTCTTTGTAATTGCAATTCATGATTCATTCTTTGTAGGATAAATGCGAAAGTTGGCTCCACATGAGTAGGATAAGCACTATCATCTGCATTTTGGATTAATTTAGGGAGGACATGAGAATCTTGGGAATATATATCTTGTGAAAGAAAACAATGAACGATTCAAACATGCATGTTGTTTCTTCAAGAGATTCAATGACTTGCTCTACATCTAGCCCAAATTCATCACGTTTGAATAGATTCAATTATTCTTCTCCCATCTTCATCCTTCTTCCTGAATCATTTTTTCTAGAGACTTTGAAATAATCAAGAATCCAACGCATGTCTGGAGACATCAAAATAATCCAATGTTCCAAGTGTCTTAACGAATGTCAACGGATTGGTGAGGACCAGGTTACGAGTGGTTCAACATACCATTGAAANCGATTCAAACATGCATGTTGTTTCTTCAAGAGATTCAATGACTCGCTCTACATCTAGCCCAAATTCATCACGTTGAATAGATTCAATTATTCTTCTCCCCTCTTCATCCTTCTTCCTGAATCATTTTTTCTAGAGACTTTGAAATAATCAAGAATCCAACGCATGTCTGGAGACATCAAAATAATCCAATGTTCCAAGTGTCTCAACGAATGTCAACGAATTGGTGAGGACCAGGTTACGAGTGGTTCAACATACCATTGAAAGTAATTTCTATAGCCTAGTAATTGATAAAATTTATAAAATTTATTAAATATACATCTGCATATTTGAGACAGAAACTGAAACTACATGTATTCCCATATCTTAGACATAATCTGAAATTGCTCTGCGTTTTTGAAGTGTGAAGAGTTGTGTTGTTTCATATATATATATATATATATATATGTGTGTGTGTGTGTGTCCACTTGTGAGAAAATATTAAGCCGACTTGTATATATAGATATTAAGTTCAGCTTAATCTTTTCGTCGATACAAAACCTAAATTTTATGCTATCAGGTTTAAGCAGTAGCATAAAATCCTCGATACAAAAACTAAATGCTCTGCTGCAAGTGGCAGAAGTTTATTACAAATAGTTGATAAAAATATAAACTGTAATCTTAAACCCTGGAATAAGCACAATTTCGTGAACCAAAAATAGTCGTTCAAATTGTTGACTCTAATCTGCATTCCTAACATAAGAATATTTTCGTGAATCCGAATGAGACAATCCCTAGGCACCGTATTTTGCTCTTAAGTTAGCAAAGAATTTAAGAATTAAGTTCTTGACATCGTTTGTGGATTTTGCAATTTCATTGAAAAAAATGAGGAGGTGGGAAAGCCTATATCATATTTTATAGATACCAGACTCTGCGAGATCTAACTTTCAGTTTACCCAAACTCAAATTACATGCATTCGCATACAGACAAACTCTGAAATTTATCTCAGGGTTATTCTGAAGTGTGTAGAGTTGTTTTGATTCATTTATTTGTTTTGGGGAGATATATATATATAAAAGAGAAATTATTAAGCCGACTTGTATATATATAGATATTAAGCTGACTTTTTTAAGTGACACGTGTCACTTCCACGTTGAGCACGGAATCACACTTCTACCTCATACCGGGCTGTAGAATGCGCCTCTCGGCGCAATAACTTTTGTTTTACAATTTATTGAAATTAAAAAAATCTAAATGTTAAATAGAAGAAAATCAATTAAATATTGTAAAATTGATGGTCAATTTTATCTTTCATTGATAAAGATAATTTATAAATTAATTAGAAATCTAAACGATTTCACAATTGTTTTTTAATTCATATTATAAAATGTTTTGATAAATAATTTAATTTGTATTATTTCAATTAATTTTAAATTTTATAAAGTTATAACATAATTTTATTTTTATAATAATTTTTTATTTTTGTGGATAACCGGTACAAGAAGGGATTGACAAGATCATTTTGATTGAACCTTGAGTAAATATATTAAAGATACTAAAAGAAAAAGTAATAAATCTACTTCATATACCAAAACTATCTACTCATTACTATAAAAACCAATTTTACTTTTACATAATAATTTTTAATAACAAATAAAAAATAACATTACAATTAAAAATCTAAAATATACTTTTTCAAAGACCAAAACTATTTACTCAATATTACAGAAACAAAATTTTACTTTTACATAATAATAATTAGTAACAAATAAAAATGAATTTAAAAATTAAAAATCTAAAATTGTAGGAAAATAATAATGGAGTCATGAAAAATAATATTGTATTATGAGTAGTAGTTATAACATTGTATTTTCAATTTCCATGGACAACTTATATTAAAACAGATAAACATCTTATTTTATAAATTTTATTTTCAACAAAAAAAATAAACAAATTTTAAAAAAATTGAGATTTCTTAAATAAAAGATAAACAGATTTTATAAATTTGAGATTTCTTAAAATGAAATGAAATACAGTCAAATCACATTTCAAAATTTCCTCTTTAAATAAGAGAGAAAGAAACTAATTAGGACATCAAGCCCAATTTGCTTTGAAAAGTAAATATACGATTATCTCACTATTGAAACAATGTTCAAAATCTTACACAAATCACATACTATAAAATAAACATATTTATTTACCATCATTGCATATAACAGTCATCGCAAGATAACAATAAATCTTCTGGCAAAATAGTCCTTTAGCAATCTGTTGGCTGTGGAATGAACTTCATCAGTGACATGGCAAGTTAATAATTATATGAATGAAATGGGGTTGTGACATTGATATTCTTTTTGGAAATGGAGCAATATTCTTTTATGAAGAATTAGGGTTAGCTAATTGTAATACCCTCTAAGTTACTTTTGGATATTATTTTTATTCATATTTACTTTTAAATAAGCAATAAAATTTGAATTTTGGAAATTGGAAGTTTTAGCAGTTGCACAATAAATTGACATAAATTTGGGTTTAAAAACAGTTATGAAACCTCAACATTCTGTGAGACAATGTATCATCCCCTTAATACATGACCAAGAAACATGAAGTGTAAGTAAAAAGCATCGTAAGTACTAATCCTAACTTCAACAAAATTGTGGACAAAATTGTTAATTTTAGGAGACTTAAAGTGTTGCGCGACTGAAACGATGTTTGGGGACGAATCCACTAGGGGAAGAGGTCAACGGCTAGTGAAACCTTGATAATTTTAGATTTTTATGACTATGAGTCATCATGGTACAATGGGGTACTGAATGGAATGGGAGTCATATTTCTCACTATTTGGTATGAATCCAATAATGTGCTTACTATTGAGAATGCGTTCATCGCATGCAAAGAAGAAAGGATTGATACTATCCTTTGAACAATAAGCAAGTTGTTGTTGATTGTTTTGTTCAATAACATAAAACAAGCTATTACTATCTTTATAAAATTGGTCTTAGAACACACAATATATTATTATTTTTCCTTTAGGTCCATATCCGAATTTTTATTATAAAATGAAAAGAGACACTACCTTAAGTATAAAGGTGAGATAAACTAGCTTTACCTACAAATCTGAATTAGAACTATATATATATAGTAAGGAAACATTATAGGACTAGTATACTGATAATTCTTCTTATGTGGATCACCATAAATCTCAGACGATGAGCTACTTTCGATTCTAGACTGTTTAGACTTTTTATTTTTATGTTGGTAAGGCATATCTTCAGATTCCATTCCTTTATCTTTTTCTTCATTCTTAATTTTTTTCATTAAGATCTGATTCAGCTCCTCCTGAGCTCCTAGAATTCTTTCATTTTCCTTTTTGACTGTTTCCATCTTTGTTCTTAGTTCCTTAACCATTTGTAATAATTCAGAAGAGTTATTAGTTATTGCTTCTTGTATAGGTTCTCTTTTAGAATTACTATGTTCAGTAAATGAGGACTCCTCATTTGCATATTCCTCCAATCTTTCCATACCTGCAGTTTAACTCAGAAAAATTCTCTGGAAGCAATATAAGAAAAGTAATAAGCAGTATGCATGTTTTTAAATCTATTTTTTATCTATGCAAGTTGAACCACATTCAGGCCTAGTGTCCAAACCTGGCTCTGATACCACATGTAATCCTCCAAAAATTTGTAAAAATTTAAAATTTTTCATGTAACATAAAATGTTCGTAATCATCATTGCCTAGGAACAATTAACTGCTAATGGTTAATTTTAACAATATTAAACTAGAACTGAATATTTTGTTAATCTCTAGTTCTGTATACTTATTAGTTTGTATTCATAACTCTATGTTAAGGATTTGATTTAGCAGGTTATAATTTGAAATAACAGGAATTGAAAACATATGTTTAAATTCTAGTACTAAGTTTGTTTTACTGTCTTATGACAAGTAGGAAACAACTTCAGTTGAGATCGAGGCTTACTTAGCTTATAGCTAATGCAGTGAAGTAGTGCTTCTTTTACAGGTCCTTTACAGGTAAGAAGTTTGTTACCAGTTCCCAAATCAAGAGTAATATCTCAACTAACATATAATAGAATGCTAGTGAATTTATTTATTTTACAGCTTTAAGTAGTATAAGAGGTATCATTGATTTGATTATTTATGTTTTACATAGCTATTAGTAATATAAGTAATTTTTAGTAAACTAGACTTAGTTCAGTTACCCTTCCAACTAGCTATAGCTAAAAATTGATCGTTTAACTTCCATCAATTTATTTTCAATTTAGTTCATGTATATAACTATAATGAAGTTGTATAGCAGATTCTTTTGTTTATTTATTTAACGCTGAGTTTAACTCCAGAGTATTTGTTTTCACAACATCAAGTTAAGTTAATCTAGGAACCTATGATTTAACATAAGTCATATAATACATAGACTGTTAATCGCATATGGAAATTAAACTTAATGTATAAGATAGTTCTTCTAAACTGTTCTAGTAATTTTCAAGTGAAGAAATAATGGTACAAGTTTCTTTATATCATTTTTATCCCATCAAGCTATATATATATATATATAAACTTAATACCTATCTATTGAAACCAGATATAATGCTTTTTATGTTCATGCTTATGTTTACCAATCTCACATACAAATAGGAGTAAGTCTTTTATAAGCTCCTTTTCATCATGTCTAAAGTTCTTATAGCATGATTTTTAATTTCAAACATGGTTTATGTTTTACTTCTATAAATTCTTATCTAAGTCTATGGTGGATATAATTATATCCCTAGTTTGTTATGAACCAACCCCAAAGGTTATAAAACAAGGGTAGACATCTTAAAATCATTTGTATCTTCTTATAATACTCACTAGGATTTAATAAGTATAGAAGGTGTTATATATAACAAGGTTTATTACAACCATAGCCCTTTCTTTTTTTTATAAATTTTTTGTTAATATTTTGCAGGTTGTTCTGAAAGGTCTTCAAACTATACTACAAAACCACATTGCTCAAATACAATTGGCTGCCACGTGGTCGAAGCTTATTGATTAGGTTTTGGTTAACTTTAGAGGCAGTATAAGACTGCTCTAAAACCCTAAAAAGATGTGTTTTCCCCAAACCTTGTGTCTCTGTTGCGAGTGTAGGAACTGCAGGCTCATGGTTGCATGATTGTGCTGTAAATCCTAAAAAATTTAGCTATAGGCGTCCTTTGTGCCAAACTAAGTTCTTCTGCAAGAAGAATTTGGGTGTTTGCGGCTTCGTGCAGTGTAAGAACCTCTTTGGTCATCGTTACCCTGCCTTTGTGAGAGTTACTCTTTATACTCTAGTTCATTGGAGAATTGGTGAGATGATCACGACTCTTGGTTTGACATTGTGTGGCTTGAGCTATTTAGCTGTGTAATCGAGTTGTATGTAGGGTGAAAAATCTTCGCAGCCTAGTCTTTAATGTATCTCAACTCTGTCTCATCGAGGTTCTGGTATTGGTTTTGCACAGTAGATGGTGTGTGTTCTCTTCTGTCAGTACTCCCTTGAAGCTCGTTACACTTTTCATGGTGGCTATGATTTGAGTATACTATCTTTTTCACAGCGAAGACAAGGAAATAAACCCAGGTATGAAATCTTTCATATTTTCTCCCAACTTGCACTGCTAAGGTTTATTATTTCCGCTACTGACAGAGGGTTTAAAGAAAATTGTGGTTTTTCCCTTTTTGCAAGCTCCCATCTGAAAGAAAATCATGAGTTGAAAGATGCCACAAGAAGGGGGATCCACCATATCATTTCTTCTGGTAACCCTTGGTTTTCCTGAGGTTCCTCCTGCAGTGATGTATGGTGTTTATTTTTAAATGGTGCGGTTCCTTGGGTTTCTGGTTTTTCGCTCGGCCGTGGATATACGGTGTTGTAAATAGTTTTTGGAAGGCCATGTGGCCGTTACTTTAATATATTATTTAGTTTTATTCAAATCCCTTTGTGGTTGTTTTGTTATGGAGACCTAGGGATTTCGTAGCCAAGACATAAGAACTTACGGCCTTCTTAGTTGTATTTTTGTTTTGTAGTTAGGTTATTTTATACAAGCTTTTGAGTCGTGACTCTAATTGTGAAAGCCATAGGGCTGTGACTAATATGATTCAGTTGAGGGTTTTAACTGTTACTTAAAGATTGCATAAGCTTGAAACTTACTATTTTGTAATTTATATTTTGATAATACATATGTATTGTTTAATGTGATTTTTAAAATGATAAGGCAGGCTTGTACTGTGTAGTTGTTCTGGTTTAATTTTTTTTTTTTGAATTCAACCTATCAAAGGTTATTGATAATATAAAGTGATGTTTATTTTTCTTCTGTGTAAAATTGTAACTATAGATTTAAACAGTGGGTTTTTAGATCCTAACTTGATTATTACTGTCAGTAAAGATAAAAGAATAAAGGGTAAATAACACCTCCTGAATATTTATTGTTTCTCGTTTTGAAATATAATGATTAGTTTTATTTTCTTTTTGTTTGTAATTATGTAGATAGTTTTAATATTATTCCTCATGAAGGATGTATTAACTTCCATGTATTCATTTATTTGATACTTATGGTTATACAAAATGAAGTATATAATTTTTAATTTGTTTATGGGGAAAAGTTTAACCCCTCTGCTAACAAAGGAGGTTGTAATGGTATTCACATTATTACAGTTTCTTTCATAAAGGTTTTACTTATAAAACCCTAATTTATTTTAATTTAAATACATAGTTAGTATTTGATTTTGATGTTATCCTAGTTTGCATTTTACTTAGATGAATTTATTACACTAAAGTTTCTAGCTTTGTGTACTCTTTCTTTAAGTTAATCTTGGTTATTAAATTTTATTTTTATAATAATAACTGTTTATTATTATAATAGTAGACTTAAAGTAATTAGTCTAGCTACTATGTAAGCAATTTCACAGACTAAGTAAACCGATACTTTTAGATCTTTCCTAAACAGATCTATTTATGTTATTCAAATATTCTACCTAAATAGAGACATCTGAAATAAAAAGGAACGCAAACATACGAATCATTCTTATGAACCTGTAAAAGATAATAAATCACATTCATGCATGCTTCATTCAATTCTTTATCTGAAATTAATATAACCTACTGTACTAGAGTACTACCTTTAGAAAAGGCATGGAAAATACAGTTAGGTATTTGTTTATCTATTAGTAAAACTAGTAATTCTTTTAATCAATTAACCTAACCTAACTATTCTAACATTTAACTATCTTTTCACAGTAAAATTATTTCTTTTAACTAACCCTATCAGGAACAGATTAGTATCATAACCTATCATTGCATAAACTTAAACTTTACAGATAACAATAACATTTAAAAAAAACTAGATATATCAAGTAGAACCTGGAAATATAGATGAGGTGACAACAGCTTAAGGAACCTGTTCCTCCCAACCAACTCCTGGAGAAAAGTTGGACTACAAATCTCAGGACCCCCGAGCTTGTCTTGTGGTCCACCTGGTAGAAGTATTGGGTGAGAGATGTAGTCTAATAATCCTGTGCAACTCTACTGAGTGTTCAGTAGTAAATCTGTTCTGCATACAACAGCATGAAATCAGCTTAGAATAGTTGCACTAGTTCAGGTCTTCAACACTATTCACTCAAAACATACTTTAGCTAGTCCCCTCCATCGAAGTTTCTTGTGCACTTCATTCACTCATAATGTTCACAAGTCAAGAATGAGCAACCTCAACTGTCTTCAATGGAAAATTTTTATTAGCATGCCTAGGTCTTTTGGGTCAGTTTTCTCTTAATGAGCCACCTGCTCTTGTTCTACTTTCTTGGGGAACATGACCACAAAAATAGGGAAGTTGCCTCCTGCAACAGCTAGAATTAGTTTGAGGATGCTGCCAAGTGTCAATCTGCTCTCAACCCAACCTTCTACACCAAGTGACCAGTAAAACACTCATTTAACAGCTTCCCTAAGTTGTTGTCTCATCTTTCATTTATTGATTAATAAAATATTCAGCAATTACATTCAATTATCCTTGACCCCACTTGGTCATTAATTACAAACTTTATAATAAAATATAACACAATGTTTCTTAAAACATAAAATGTTTTGCAAATTGGGTCATGTGACATACACACCCCCTTAAATTATAACACCGTCCTCGATGTTATTTATTTTTCATCCTCAGAATTTCCCTGGAACAAAATTGGATATGCATCCCACAAATGACTTTCCAATTCCCAGGTGGCGTCTTCTGGACTAAGGTGCTTCCATTGCACCTTCACCTGACCAATGGTGCAATTCCAAAGCAATATCTCCCTCCTTTCGAGGATACAGTCCGGTTCCACCTGCACATCATTCCAGTTTATAACATGAGTAGCATCATGTATATATTTTTTTTAACATAGAAATATGAAAAACATTATGAACCTTCAGATTTGGCGGTAAATCCAATTGATATGCCACTTGTCCTATTCTAAACAGTATCTCAAAAGGTCCATAATATCAGGGTGCTAACTTAGCACAACTTCATAATCTTAGAGAACTCTTTTTAGGCCTTACCTTGATAAAGACATGTTCACCAACCTAGAACTCTTTTTGAGTTCGTTTAAGATCTGCTTGACTTTTATGTCGGTCTTGCGCAACTTTCAAGTTACCTTGCACCTGTTTTACAATTAACTCCATCTCTTTTAATATTCCAGGTCTTAATACTAACCTGTCAACTAGATTACTCCATGAGATGGGGTATTGCACTTCCTGCCATACAAATTTTCAAATGGACTATATCTTGCTAAAGCTTGGTAGTGATTGTTGTAGGCAAACTCTACCAAGTGTAGGTTATCTTCCCATTTACCTAGATGTTCCTTAACATACATTTTGAGGAGATCTTCCAATACCTGATTCACTCTTTCAATCTGTCCATCTGTCCAGGGATGGAACTTAGGTACTGAAATTTAAAGTAGCATTAAATCCTTTAAACAAAGACTTCCAGAAATTGCCCATAAACTTAGGATCTCTGTCTGAAATTATTACTTTCGGTATTCCATGTAAACGAAAAATTTGTTTCAAGAATATATCAGCAATATTAGCATCCTTATAAGTAGTTTTTACAGGTATAAAATGAGCTTCCTTACTAATTTTATCAACGACTACCATTATTGAGTCATTCAAATTTTGATTTCTAGGTAGTTTTGTAATAAAAGCAAGACTGATTATCTCCCACTTCCAGCTAGGAATAGATAATGGCTGAAGTAACCTGGCTAGATGTTGGTGTTCAATCTTAACTTGCTGACATTCAAAGCACTTGGCAATGTACTCTGCCAGTTCATTCTTCATGTTTGGCCAAAAATAATCCCTTCTTAACATGGTTATAGTCTTATGATAACTAGGATGTCCTGAGTAAGGAGTCTTATGAATTTCATTTAAAATTAATAACTTAATATTAGGTACATTGGGTATGTAGAGTCTGTCTTTATATAGTAATAACCCTTTTTCTTTTAGACTATACCCTGTACTTAAACTTTCCATTAAAATTTCTGTTACTTTTGCTTGTAATTTCTAATAATTTTCATCCAATCTTACTCCTTCCTCTAGCTGTTCTTTTAAGTCTGTTTTATAGGTGCTGATTACTACTACAAAATTTACTTTTGTATTCCTGCTTAAAGCATCAACAACCTTATTTTCTTTTGCCTTAATATGCTGGATTCAAAACCGTACTTGCTAAGGAAAGCTAGCCACCTATCTTGCCTTGCGTTTAAGTTAGGTTAATCCAACAAATATTTTAACCATTTATTATCTGTCATTAATATAAACTTTCTTCAGATTAAATGATGGCGTCACATATTTAGGTCATGCATGACATCAGCCATTTCTAAGTCATAGATTGCATAATTTTTCTCATGAATCTTTAGCTTCCTAGACTCATATCCAATGACATGTCCTTCCTAAGTTAAAACTCCACCTAGACCGTCATTGCATGCGCCAGTACATACTATAAAGTCTTTATTAGGATCAGCAATTCTTAAGATTGGTGCGGTAGTCAATAATGTTTTTAGATTTTTAAAACTATCTTCACACTTTTGACTCCATTCAAATTTCTTCCCTTTATTCTGTAAAGAAGTTATGGGGTTTGCAATTCTTGAAAACCCTTCGATAATAGCCAATAATCCCCATGAATGATCGTACATCAGTTACATCTTTTGGGACTGGCCATTCCTTGATTGCTTTTATCTTTTCTGGATCTACTGAGATCCCTTCTTTAGTTACTACATGACCTAAGTACTATATTTTATCCTTAAAGAATTCACATTTACTAAATTTTGCAAAGAGGCGATGTTCTCGTAAGTCTTGTAAAACAATTTTTAAGTGCTCTTCATATTCTTCTTTAGACTTCGAATAAATTAGAATGTCGTCAATTAATACAACCACGAACTTTTCAAGGTACTTATGCATTACATTATTCATCAGACACATGAAGACAGTCGGGGAATTAGTAAGCCCGAATGGAAGAACAACAAATTCATAGTGACCATATCTAGTCCTAAAAGTTGTTTTAAAAATGTCTTCATCTTTGATTCGGACCTGGTGATAACCAGATCGTAGATCAATCTTCGAAAATACAGTCGCTCCACGTAGATGATCAAACAGATCATCTATGTGGGGAAATGGATATCTATTTTTAATGGTCATTTTATTAAGTTGACGGTAATCTATACATAAACGTAGAGTTCCATCCTTCTTTTTAACGAAAATAACATGTGCTCCCCAAGGAGACACATTGGGTCTGATATAATTTTTATCATTAATTTATTTTCACTATGATTTTAATTCATTTAATTCAAATATATTCATTCTATAAGGGGATTTTTAGCTGGGCACTGCACCAGGTACTAACTCAATAGTGAAGTCTAACTCCCTCTTCAGAGGCAGTCCCATAATTTCTTCCAAAAATACATCTGAATACCCCCTTAGGATTGGAATGTCTTCCAATTTTAGTTTATCTTCGTTATTAGTATTTTCTTCATTAATTACTGTTACAGCAAACAATTTACAACCCTTCCAAACAACTCTCTTTAATTGCAAAGCAGAGATCTGTCTTATAGCTATTTTCTTAGGAATTCCTCTTACACTTACTGTTCCTCCATCATTATTTACGAAAGTAAAAGTTTTATCGAAATAGTTCAGGACTACCCTATGTTTTTCTAACCAGTCCATACTGATTAACATATCATAAGAACCTAAAGGTAGTACATTAAACTTAACAGAGGTTTCAAACTAATCCATGTTTATAGTACAATCCTTTACAAAACTAATCACTTTTCTTTTTGCACCAGTAGCTAGCTAAACTAACCACGACTTTGCAAACTTTTCTACTGATAACTTGCATTTATACTAAATTAGGAGAAACATAACTTACGTTGGGCCCTGGAACAATTAAAATAGATATAGGTGTTTGATTCAGCTTACCTTCCACTTCCACCATGGAAGTTTCGTAGTCTACCTACCTGTTTTCCAGTGTTGCGTTGATCTTGGGCATTGTCCTTGCTAGATCACCAACAGTCATCTCCTCCTGCACCGTATGTATGTTTCTAACAGTCTTCTTCCAGTTGGGGAAAATGTATGCATAATGAGGACCATTACATTCCCAACGTTCTACTAGTTCTTTTTGTCCATTATTCTTGGTGTAATTACTATGATTATTAACAGGTTCTTTATTTCTTAGGCCATTTCGATTTAACTATGAATTACCTTTATTCCCTTGGAAATTTTTATTAGGAAATTTTCGTGTGTTATTATTCCTAAAATTATGGTTAGGTACGAAACCTTTCTTCCTCTATTCAAAATTATTAGATCTTTTAGCCTTCCATTTTGACATACTTTCCTTTTTGCGATTCTGCTTGTAACAGAAATTCGCCATTCGCATAGCCTCCTCTAAGGTTTTTGGATTATCATATTCAATTCTATATTTTATATGAAAAGATAAATAGCTTAGAAACCGCTATACCTTAGGCTTCTCATCCACAATGTAAGGCACATATCGAAGCAGACTTAAAAATTTACTGTTTAATTATTTCATGTTCATTGTTCCCAGCTTTAATTCATAAAATTTCTTAGCCCGCTCTTCCTAGTATTGTTCTGACAATAATTTCTTCTTAAAATATTTCTTAAACGTACTCCAGTTAATGTTCTTCTCCCTAACGCCTTTTACTCGTTTTAGGTCCTGCCACCAAATATCTGCCTTCCTAGTGAGGTTGTAAATGGCCATTCTTACTTTTAGCTGATTAGAATAATTATAAATTTGAAAATATTTCTTCATCCAAGACAGCCATGATTCAGCCTCTTCTCCTTTCTCAGTTTCACCATTAAGGTTGGTGGTTTTATTTTCTTAAATTCTCCTGAAATTTCTTCATAAGGCTTAAATTTTCTCTTTCTTGTCTGATGATTATCTTCACTACTATCACTAGTATACTGATAATTCTTCTTATGTGGATTTCCATAAATCTCAGAGGATGAGCTACTTTCAATTCTAGACTGTTTAGACTTTTTATTTTTATGTTGGTAAGGCATATCTTCAGATTTTGTTCGTTTATCTTTTTCTTCGTTCTGAAATTTTTCCTTTAAAATCTGATTCAGCTCCTCTTGAGCTCTCAGAATTCTTTCATTTTCTTTTTTTACTGTTTCCATCTCTGTTCTTAGTTCCTTAACTGTATGTAATAATTCAGAAGAGTTATTAGTTATTTCTTCTTGTATAGGTTCTCTTTTAGAATTACTATTTTCAGTAAATGGGGACTCCTCATCTGCATATTCCTCCGATCTTTCCATACCTGCAGTTTAACTCAGAAAAATTCTTTGGAAATAATATTTCAAAAGAAAAGTAATAATCAGTATGCATGTTTTTAAATCTACTGTTTATCTATGCAAGTTGAGCCACATTCAGGCCTAGTGTCCGAACCTCGCTCTGATACCACATGAAATACTCCAAAAATTCAAAAAAATTAAAAATTTTCATGTAACATAAAATGTTCGTAATTGTCACTTCCTAGGAACAATTAACTGCTAATGGTTTTTTTAACAGTATTAAAGTAGAACTGAATATTTTGTTAATCTCTAGTTCTATATACTTATTAGTTTGTTTTCATAACTCCATGTTAAGGATTTGATTTAGCAGGTTATAATTTGAAATAACAGGAATTGAAAACATATGTTTAAATTCTAGTACTAAGTTTGTTTTACTGTCTTATGATAAGTAGGAAAGAACTTCATTTGAGACAGAGGCTTACTTAGCTTATAGCTGATGCAATGAAGTAATGCTTCTTTTACAGGTCCTTTACAGGTAAGAAGTTTGTTACCAATTCCCAGATCGAGATTAATATCTCAACTAGCATATAATAGAATGCTAGTAAATTTACTTATTTTACAGCTTTGAGCAGTATAAGAGGTATCGTTGATCTAATTATTTATGTTCTACATAGATATTAGTAATATAAGTAATTTTTAGTAAACTGAACTTAGTTCAATTACCCTTCCAACTCGCTATAGCTAAAACTATCGTTTAACTTCCATCAATTTATTTGTAGTTTAGTTCTTGTATATAACTCTAATGAAGTTATATAGAAGATTCTTTTGTTTATTTATTTAACGCTAAGTTTAACTCCATAGTTTTTGTTTTCACAACATCAAGTTAAGTTAATCTAGGAACCTATGATCTAACATAAGTCATATAATACATTAATTGTTAATCGCATACGGAAATTAAACTTAATGTATAAGATACTTCTTCTGAACTGTTCTAGTAATTTTCAAGTGAAGAAATAATGGTACAATTTTCTTTCTATGATTTTTGTAAAGTCCCCGACCCTCCGACCGACAAAGAGGACACTACCATACCATCAACTATCTGGGCAACTAGCCCCATGAACATGTACATGCATATAAACTGAAATGCTTCAAAGTAAAACATGCAGATATGCATAATTATCCAACATACAATGGAAGAAAAACCATTCATTCAAGCATTTGGCATGTTCATTGTAATTCATTAAACAGTAAAAAAAGCAATTGCGGAGATGAAATAGACAAGAGTACTTATCTCTGAATGAAGAACTCACCCCGCAACCAGCTATGTCACTGCAACGTTCCACCCAACCATAGGCCAGTGTGCTCCTTAATCTCCCAGAAACACTGGCACCCCCGAGATGGGCATGATTCCCCAAGGAATAAGGGACTAAGCAGGCTCACACATAGCCAAGGTACGCAACTCAACCAAGCCAACACACTTGGGTTTAACAGGCTAATCAGGAAAATGGGGAAACTTTGAATGCTAAGCTGGCAGTCTCATTGAAGAGTTAAGGACTCCTACCCCAGAACTAGCCCGACTTCTAGGACACTCACACACACCCGACACAAGGAATCGGTCCCTTCTCTGCTACACGGTCCCTCAGGCCCCGAATTTCCTTCCAATGCTATTCAGGGGTTGTGGAGAAGAAATCCAACCCTCTAGTTCTATCTAGGATGTTCCCCAACACACCAGGCTTATCAAGCATCCGAAAACTTCATTTTCGCTCCAATACAGTCTCAAAAACTGACCACTTCATACACACAACAAGGTCAAGTAATCCACAGCTCTGTGAAAGAGAAAGGGAAACACGATGACAACCAAAAATGGAAAAACGCAGCTCAGACTGAGCCAAGTGATTTCAGTTTTGTTCTTGGCCCTCACGTGGCCAAAATAACTCAGGAGCAACCCATACTCATGGAGAAAACAACAACCATGATCTCACCGTTGAAGCAATGGGAAAGACAACAGACTCTCAGCATGGAGATGGGAACGTATACACAAACCCACAAATTGAAGGGTATTGCACACACAACAAATCAAAAAATGGAAGACTGAACTAGTCGTGGTATGCATGCGTGAGGACAATAGGCATGGCTAATCCAAAATCATGAAATGCCCCCAAAACCGGCTCCCTAGCTCGCTGCGTGAGGGAAAAATCCCCAAAACCTGTGCGTGAGGAGAGAAGTCGACCATCCTGCATGAGGATGGGAAAAAAATGGAAGATAATGGGGTCGTCCCCCTTCCTCTGCTTGCGTGAGAGTGATATGAGTCTGCTGATGGAGTGTGTGTGGGGGAAAGGACTGACAGTTCTACCACCCACCACTACCCAGCAATAACTGCCCTCAACTAACGCCTGCCCCAAAGGACTAGGTGGCTGAATGAGACAAAAAGGGGGTTGACACTTGGCACTTTCTCAATGGTTCCCACAAGTTAGACAATTCCCCCCCCCCAACCTTAGGAAATCATGCCCTTTTTCATTATCGTTGCACCGTCATAGCTGGTTGTAGCTTTTTGATTAATTTTTATATGCACATGATGTCCAACCTTTAACATGCATGGCTAGCACAAAACACCATCGGCATCACTTCCAATCGCTAAAACACAAAATGCTAATTCATGGTGGGGCCTTTTCCTTTAGCTCCACACCATGATTAATTACAATATTACATCGTATACCTTTTAATGCAAACGGGGTCAAAATCGGGGTATTACAATCCCCTCCCCCTTGGAATAACATCGTCCTCGGTGTTCCAATACTTAGGAATACATATACAATTTACGCATCCAAAATTTCAAAATTTTGCAGATCTGTCCCACGTTCAATTATTTACTTTGAACTTTCGGGACCAAGCCCTTTGGCTTCCATGAGATTCTCCTACTGATTCTCAATTTTCGGGTCATCCCCAAGTCTAGGAACTTTGTGGCTGCTACCCTGTTGATGTTCGCTCGTTGGGTAGTTCCAGCGGTAATGATGTCCTCTGCATTTCCAACATTTCACTGGCTGCTTCATCTTTACCTGCTAAATTTCCTTTGAGTATTCATGCCTGGAAAATTTCTTAATGGACCGATTGGATGAATGCCCCATCATTGATCCACTTTCCTTTCCCTTATAGATTTATCCCAGAAGGCTTTTTACCTCCTTTTGCAAACAAATAGAGTCCTGCAAAATATGGTGGTTCATCTCATTCTTCCTTTTCTGTATCTTGAGCATCTCTCCAAGATTTTCTTGGGTCTTGGAAATTGTTTGAAGGAGACTTCTAGCCAAGTACAATAGCCTTTGGTCTGCTGCCATGATCAAGGTACACAACTAGTTTTCACTTTTCTCACCTATGAAATGCATCATTGTAATTCTGTTGGGCCAAGCATAATATAAGCATTAAAACCAGTCAATCAATTTCCCGACTGACATGGGTGGTCCAAGTCTTATTCATAAGACTTTCATACTTTTCATGCCTTCCCAACAAGCACATGAGCTCATTCATGTCCATTCTTGGGCAGGGAATTAACTATTCCAACATTCATAATTTATTTTAAGCAAATAAACACATTCTATTTTCAGCCATACATGCATTCAACAATCTGCTGTTTTTCTAGATGCATAAGTATATATATATATATATATAGTCAAAAAAGGAAAGAGGGAGCAGCAAGAGTTTTTTTGTCCCTCTTTGTCTTGTTCCATTTTGGAACCCACACCACCACTGTGGTTTTCATGCTCTTAGCCTCTTTCACTTCACCGTGAATGCTAGACCAACCTTTCTTGGCCATGACACTTAGTGTATATGGTTTATTTCAGACCTCTCAACCATGGAGTATCTCCAAATGGTTTGTCTACAACTCTTGGCTGCTAGGACCTTCACAGTCCCACTAGCACCTTCTTCATTATTGCTCATTTTGAGCTCTTTAGGACAGTCACATGTCCACATGCATCCCTAGGATGCCCTCATAGTCCTCACTCCCAGCAATACCTATATTCAAACATTGAATTGATTCATATGTTTAGTTTATTCTCATCAGGTTTGTCTCTAAACAAGAGTTAGAAGATCATAACCAAACCATATACACATGTATATTCATAAGCAAGAAGCTACAAGATAATCCAATACTTATCTGTATTATGTGTTTCCTCTCTGGTCCACAGGGTCTTGCTTTGCTTTGCAAGCCTTGGAATTGCCTATGGACTTGGATGTTAGGTCAACATGCAGGTTTCTCCACAACATCAAATAGTTAATGTCCAGTCAGCACACCTTCATGTTGACTGGGAAGGAAACTTTACCATGACCATTTCTAGGTCAAGGATCTACTATGGATCCCTAGGCATATAACAACCCTATTTCAGCAACACCTTCACAATCCTTCATCAAATCCCCACAACCTCCACAACATCCTCATAAAAATCCCCACAATCCCCACAACCTCCACAACATCCTTTTTACATATCAACCCTTACACCACAACCCCTCACAACAACCGTTTACCTTTTTTTTTGGTGTGCAACACCAAATTGCATCTGTTTAACCTGACAACGCAAGCAATATAAGCAAACTCATCAGCATTATTGCTCCGAAACTGTAGCTATATTTAATATCATTCACTATCAAGTATTGAAACACCAAGAGTGCGTCCACTCCCTGGGGTGTAGTCAATATTGAAAATTCTATCATGACCCGACATCGGGAAAGTGTGCACCCTTCTCCGATGTGAGCCATGTAGGCCCTACTCATACTCAAGCAATCTGTCGTAATGGAAATAAAATCAAAACATGCCCTACATATTGAATTTAACAATTAGACATGCATATTCTTAGCTAGGGTCACAGAACACTTATCCATTTGCAGATGCAGTATTCCTTCGTTAATGAGGAATAGGGCTCCCTTCTCCAAGTTGACAGTCCCTCGGGTTTGCCATCCCAAATCATTTTTACATTCCATATCCCACACATGTCTTACTGAAATAATTTATACCATCTCACTCATGTTGCTTACCAATCATGTAGTGTAGATGGGACATTTCCAAAATGTCCAATGGAGTTTCACCCGAAACCCATTTCCAAGATAAGGAAACCTCCCCATGAAGTTTGGCTCCTACAGGCCATCACACATGGTCTTCCCGCAATGTGTACCCCTAGCACATTCATCAAGTAGCTAGACATTCAATCATCATCTACTAATACAATCTAAACTTGATTGTTCCATAACCAGGCAATGGCATTAGTAATTAAATTCAGTATGAATTTGCAACTCTGTCTACTACAGGAATTGATTTTCTTAGCAATGAGGCGATCCTCATTTGTCTGTCTCTTGTAAGCACCACCACTATTCCCATTATAATTTTATTCTTAATAGCATAACATGAACATCCACTTACAACACGTCCTCCTGACACCATTCTATGCAGCCAATAGTGATTAGTAGTTAAAAAGAAATTTCTCAATCTGAAATTTACAAGTCCAAATTGTCAACCCATTCTGCACACAAACTATTTTCACAACCATGAGACTCTTCTCATGAGGTTTGGATCTTTCACATGGTATATTTCATCCTTTTTCATGGTATTACCCATATTTCCATGCCCCAAACAATCTACCTAAAATCTGAACTTCAATCAACCAAACACTTTGTAAGTCTCGATGCATATAACTTTTCATTGCTGCAACAATCACTAAAGAATTTTCAAAATTATAGAATTCAAATACTTCCAGCTGTTAACCACATCAATTTATCAAAAGTCATTTACTTCAAGTGAATCATTATGATACTAAAATTGCAAGGTAAGTCACATCATTTATGCAATTTAAATTAAATGTTTAGATACTCCTTACTTCACGGGCATATCATTGTACCACCTTGCCCTTCCATAGAGCATTCCAACAGCCAATCGATCATGACTACCCTCTTCATGCACTTACTATTCTGCATTCATAATAGCTCTTGAAATGATTCTAGAATTATCATCAATTCATCATTTCAGCCATTAGTTAGTCATGATAACACAAGCACTATCTTGATGCATTCCTGCAATGCATCACAACATTTACACCCACACTTATGTATGCATATTCACAACATTTACTCAACTTTTCATATGCATCCATTCAATGCATAACTACAATATTTATAAAATCTCTTAATGCATATCCACTCAATTCTACCTTGTATTTATTCAGGAATACTATGCATTCAACATACCATGACCTAACCATGACTACCTCATATAGGATGCATTACTATAATCAAGATCACCAATCCTCGCTTGTTATGGTTATTAAGTTCATATCAACATTCACAGGGCAGGATATATATCTATAGGAATGTAGTATAAATTTTTAAATAACCACATGGTATGAGACCTCTTGCTTTTACCACTCCATGCAATTGTCATAATTAAACCATTATCTACATGGATCCTACTTACACCCTTAACATTACCAGTTTAGTTGGTCTCTTGCAGAGGATTGTAGAATTCGCTTGCCATCTTCTTGATCATGGATTTGTTGCCTTACCCCCTTTTTTTTATAAGGTTGATGGTCCCTTGCAACAACATCATCAACATCCTTAGCTCATTCATGTCCATTCTTGGGCAGGGAATTAACTATTCCAGCATTCATCATAATTTATTTTAAGCAAATAAACACATTCTATTTTCAGCCATACATGCATTCAACAATCT
>LPNX010459409.1:259667-317463 GCA_001517045.1 Pseudotsuga menziesii | reverse complement strand
ACAGTTAGAGATTCCAGCAATCACCGAACCCATCAAGATTAAAAAGATCAATATTGGCACAGATGCAGAACCTAAGTTTGCCTCTATTGGAGACTATTGGGACGATGAAACAGTCGGACAGATCGCAGATTTGTTACATGACTATCAGGACCTATTTCCCACCAAGTTCACAGAGATGAAGGGAATAGTTGGAGACCTGGGAGTTATGAGGATACCATTGAAGGAGGATGCTAGACCAGTCAAGCAACGCCCATATAGATTGAATCTGCGCTACAAAGAAAAAGTTAAGGATGAGATTGATAAGATGCTAGCAGTAGGCATCATTGAACCAGTAGAAGAAAGTGAATGGGTTAGCCCCATGGTTATGCAAGAGAAGAAAACAAAAGGAGACATCAGGATCTGTGTCGATCTGCGCAAGCTCAACGATGCATCGGTTCAGGATCCATTTTCGACACCGTTCACAGACGAAGCACTCGATAATGTGGGAGGACAAGAGGTCTACTCCTTCACTGATGGCTTCTCCGGCTATCACCAGATCAAAATACATCCAGAAGATCGATCCAAGACCACTTTTGCAACAGAATGGGGCTCGTTCCAGTATGCGGTAATGCCCTTTGGTCTTAAGAATGCACCAGCTATATTTTCTAAAGTAGTAGTTGTTTTATTTAAAGAATACATCCATAAATTCCTAGAACTATATTTTGATGATTGGACTGTATTTGGACTAATCAACCAGCACATAGGAGATTTAAGACTGATGTTACAGAAATGTAGGTAGTACCAGATTTCTCTAAACTTGAAAAAATGTATATTTTGTGCACCATTCGGTATTTTGTTGGGTCATATTATGTGCAGACAAGGCTTGATGGTAGATCTCACGAAGATCGCCATCATGGTAAATCTTCCAGCACCCAACTCATTCAAGCAACTGAGGACGGTACTTGGTCATACTGGGTACTACAGAAAGTTCATCAAAGGCTACGCAAAGATTACAGCACAAATGGAGAAATTGCTAAAGAAAGATGCAAAATTCCTATGGAATCAGGAATGTCAGCAGAGTCTAGACACACTTAAAGAGAAGATGGTTACAGCACCCATCCTAGTATTTCCAGACTGGACTAAGCCATTTCATGTACATGTGGATGCATCAAGCATCACACTAGGGGTTGTCTTAACGCAACCAGGAGAAGGGGACATTGACCATCCTATCGCATACTCTAGTAGAAAGCTGTCAACAGCAGAAAAGAACTACACCACGACAGAAAGGGAAGGCTTAGCTATGGTGTATGCTCTACAGAAGTTCAGGAACTATCTGTTGGGAGCCTTGTTCAAGATGTTTACTGACCATTCTGCGTTGAAGTATCTGGTCAATAAGCCAGTGTTAGGGGGGAGAATCTGCAGATGGTTACTCCTCTTTCAGGAATATGATTTTGAAATCATTGTGAAACCAGGAAGACTGAATGACGGACCTGATCATCTGTCGCGGATAGACTCAGGAGAAGATCCAAGTAACCTAGAGGATAATTTGTCGGATGTGCAGTTGTTTTCTATCCAGATCGCAGACGATTACTATGCCGATATTATTCACTTTCTCACTACAGGAGTAGCACCCGATGAGTTTAATAAGCAACAAAAGAAGCAGTTGGTCGTTAAAGCAACAGACTTCACCCTGATCGCAGGACACCTATACAAGTTAGGACCGGATGAAGTTTTGCGCAGATGTGTGATGTCGCATGAAAAATACGCTATTATCAGAGAGGCACATTCAGGAACCGCAGGAGGTCATTTCGCAGGAAAGCCGACTGCGCAGAAAATCCTAGAGGCAGGATTATAGTGGCCCACGTTGTATAAAGACACCAAGGACTTTTGCAGATGCTACAATATCTGCCAAAGAGTAGGAAAAAACTCACGACGCGATGAAATGTCACTGCGACCGCAGGTCACGCTGCGCGCATTTGAAAAATGGGCTATAGATTTTGTGGGTCCTATCAACCCACCAGGAAAGCGCACTGATGCGAGATATATTATCACCGGAACAGAGTACCTCAGCAGATGGGCAGAGGCCAAAGCAGTAAGAAATTGTGATGCTGCTATAGCCGCACAGTTCCTTTTTGAAAACATCATCAGTAGATTTGGATGCCCAGTAATTTTGATGAGCGATCAAGGCACACATTTCTTGAACCACACCATTGAGGCTTTGACAGAAGAATTCCAGATTCAGCACCATAAGAGCACTCCCTACCACCCACAGGCTAATGGTACGGTGGAGGCATTTAATAAGATTTTAGAAAATGCTCTTACTAAGATCTGCAATAGCCAAAGGAATGATTGGGACCTCAGATTTAACGTTGTATTATGGGCGTACAGGACCACATGCAAGAAACTTATGGGACACACACCTTTCAGCTTGGTCTATGGACAGGAGGCTGTTATGCCTATGGAGTATATTCTTCCCAGTTCAAGAATCGCTCAGATTACTGGGATGACTGATATAGACACAGTGGAGGAAAGGTTAGCACAGCTGCTTACCTTAGAAGAAGACAGATTCATTGCCGGATTCCATCAGAAAGTGTAGAAGGCACGAGAAAAAGCTTGGCATGACAGACACATTAAGAGTAATACTTTCCTAATCGGAGACCTAGTGCTCCTCTATGACAGCAAATTCATTAAGTTTCCAGGAAAGTTCAAGAAGCATTGGCTGGGGCCATATCAGATACAACAAGTTACAGAGGGAGGTGCCATTCAGCTCAGCCAGCTGAATGGGGAGTTCTTCCCACATGGATTAATGGCAATAGGCTTAAGCTCTATAGTGATAGCCACCCCACCTCTCAGCCCTAGCTTAACCAGTTTATGGTGGTGCAGATGTCCAGTGTAGTTGAAAGGAGGCATCGCACCAGGAACTCGTCTACACCGACAGGTATTTTCTAAGTACAAGGAATCGCATAAGGTCGGTCCATTTTGCGCAAGTCAAAAAAAAAAAAAACACGCTTGTTTGTTCGCGCAAGTGATGTGATGTTCAACGCAGTGATGCGATGTTCCCCGTGCCATGTATTCAGTTTTGCAACCGACAGAGGGCTAGTCAAATCGCCCTCTGACAGGTAGTTAATGAGGAAATGACCGGTATCCCTTACCGTAGATTTGGTAGCAGCATAATTAAGTTTCCAGATTTGGAAAATCTTCAACGAGACCGGCGCCTGTACTCACACGCTTTGAGGGAAATGTGATCGGATTTCGGCATTTATTGAGGATTGACATGACAGGTATGGTCTCGTCCAGGCAATTATTACGACCAATGGTTTTCACCCAAGATGACCATTGCATCCGGTATTGTTGCCTTCGGAATAAAAGCAGGCATTCTTCAAGTGGGAGGGTTACATTTGCAAAACCCGAGAGCTATGGAGTAAGTTGTTCAGTTTTCCCTGTGTGAAGAGATGATTCAGTTACAGAGTGATGTGCTTTCTAGATTTCAAAGCCATTGCACGGCCAAGATATTTAACCAAGTGGGTTCTGTCTGAGGACGACCCTATAGAAGCGATTTTGGAAAGAACGTACTGGTCGTGCGTCCGCCATGGCGACGCCACCCAAGGTTGTGAAATTAGGTGCATCACAGGTTAGAAAGACACCATGGATGAAGAATCATGCCCAGGATATCGAAGACATCATCAAAAGCTCTGCCGTAGAGAGGAAGCACAATGATCCGATCACTGAATATAAGAAATCAGAGAAGAAGAAAGATGAGAAGATCACTGCAGATAAGACAGCAAAGCCGAAAAATGATGAGAAGAAATCTGCAGGCAGAAAGAAAGTCAAGATGAAGCCTAAAGAGAAACAAGACTTCTCAGTGTGCGCATGGAGTTTCCTAGAAGATCTCAAGGAACGAAGAGAGGACCAAGAGGCAGGCTTCCGAGAGACACACGCACATAAGGAAATTCAGCATGCAGACATAGCGTGTTCTCGAAATGGAATTCAGCGCCTGAGGACTGGTCGTAAGGAAGGATCCAGACTGAATGAAATATCTGAGAAGGCTGGAAGATACAGATTCCCAGTTCCTCTGTGATAAAAGTTCTAACCCAGATAAAGAGGAAAGGATATCTGTGGATGACTTCTCAAAAATTGAAGATTCTTCACGATCTCGCAAGTGACGTGAGCGAGAGCATAACAAATGGAAAATTAAGAGAGACCCATGAACTAAGTTAAACGGAAGACTCCAAGATTAGTCAAGCTGTGCTTGACTCGGCACGACAGTGTGTCGAAGCAATGAAGAACGAAGTCACAGGACTTCGAGACAAGCTGCAACACACTTTGTAGGAAGCGAAGGTGAAACTACAGCAAGAGAAGCCCGCTGGTAGTGGCTCGAGGGCGAGCCACAAGTGTTAGGGGACTGTTGGAGTAGGGTCCCACAGCTACAGAAGAAGCTGCTATTTTTGGCGGACAGACAGTTTTTAGCAGAAATAGAAGAAGCGGAGCTACGACGCCGTAGCAAGTTTCCAGCTACAGAGCAGAGCCGAAAACCACGACTTTTAAGATAGATAAGTCAAGAAAGGTGACGGTACCTAAGCGGGTGAGACGAGAAAGCTCAACCACTGCATTGAATGCAACAACGGAAGACAGGAGGGCTCAGCTACCCTCATAAAGGAAAAGGAGCAACGAGGCCGAGGTATTGAAGACGAAGGACATGACCAGGAAGCGGTGCATAGTACCCATGATCAGCGCCGAGAAGCATGGAAGACCGTAGAGAGATGTGGTGTGACGGAAAGCGGCTACCTCAAGTACAGATACGCCAACTGTCACTAACTAGGGTTTGGGTTACTGTTGGGACAAGCCCACAGTGTTGTAATGGCGAGACCTTCGGGCCGCCTATAAAGGGATATATCTTGAATTGTAAAGGTTGCTGTTAGTAAGATAATAGTTAATCACTTTGTGAGTTTTGTTGATTAGATAGTGATAGAAGCTAAGCTCTGGTTCTGTTATTAGCTGTAGTATCTTTCTATAACTAGTAGCTGGCTCATTGAGCTTGTATGTAACAATCCGCAGTGATTGACAGAGGGGAAGAGTATATTGTAAGAGAGACAATATAGAGATAGAGGTAGATAAGAGATCTAAGAGAGAATATCTCAAGCTGCATATGTGGTGCAGCAAAACTGTGTCTACCTTCCCTTGAGCTATAATAGAAACACAGTTCTGTGGACGTAACTCCCATCCTGGGGGTGAACCATGTAAAACCTGCGAGTTATGTGTTGAATGCATGTGATTGTATTTGTTTACTATTACTTATTAGTTTGCGCATGGACTTTGTTACAATAAATGAATGTATGCGTTATTCAGTTCACAGCAATATAGAGGGATGAACACCAGTTGAAGTCTTTTGATGCATTGTATGCGGGTTCACTTATGATTGCCTCAAATAGTCATTTAGTCATAGTATAAACAGTCTTGTATGTTGAGTCTTGCACGTCGACATGAGCAACGCTAAGTGCGCTAATCCGCGGAGGTAGGATATCGCAGAGAGGTAATACCGCACCGGCAGAGGAGCTACGGTGCGTGATACCGTAGGTTGAGGACTTAGCGTTGGGCAGGAGCTGCGTGTCGCACGGTGCGCGGCGAGGTGGTAAGGTTGGGGGTATTGTGGGTGAGTGGAAGTTGCGTGAGGTGGGAAGGGACCGCACGACTTGTGCAAGGATAGAGGTCTCGCGGCTAGAAGAGCAGGAGTAGCAAGTAGGGTGCGCAGAACCTAGTCCAAGACACTTGAGTCTTGGCCAACCCATTAGAATCACTTCGGGTGAGACTTCAGGCTGCTTGCGGTCTGTTTCCGAAAGGGCCGGTGATCTAGGGGTGTTGTTGGTTAATGATAGTAAACCCGGGTCTGCCCATGATAACCAACATCGTTGCGCCGCATTGGAAGACTTTTCGTCTTCTAGCCGCTGTTGTAACTTGGTCCTTGTATTTTTCCCAACATCTCGATGAAATTATCCTTTTCTTGCCAATGCAAGAACCTTTCCTTATCAAAATTATTCTTCCTTCAGCGAAGAATTTGACTTCTGCATGTTGCATGCTTCGACTCCATCTTCATTATTCATCCGCTGTTGCGGTAACATTGGCCACTTCCAACCATCATGTCAGCTCCCTTCCAGCGAGCCTTACTAACACCTCGACGGACTAGTCTTCATCTGTCCTCCGATACCATATCAGATCTCTTCCCAACTAAACTTTCGACGTATCGGGTCCTTAGTTGACTATGCTTCCGACACTTCGGCGGTCTAATCTTCATCCTTCTTCTGACGCTCATCGGTTGTCCATTCCACTAAATTTTTCGGATGCTTCAGGCCGATCTTCCTCTCGCTTCCAGCACATTGGTGGAGCGATCTTTTAAATTTTTCTGACGTGTCGGCGGACCGATCCTCTAACTTTCTCCGACGTATCGATGAACCGATCCTCTAAAGTTTTCCGACGTTTTTTGTACTTAGAAAATAATTTCGGAAAAAATTTCTTCTTCCCTTCGCCGTCACATTAGTTGCTCGATCACCTAAATTGCTCCGACGTTTCGGTGTCCTTTAGGAGATCCCAGCCGACACTTCAGCTCCGCTTCAGTGATCAACTTCCGATGGTTCCGACACTTCAAAAAAATTCGAAAAATTTCTTTTTATCTTCTTCTTCTTCTTGTTTCCACCATGTCGGCTCCCTTCTCGCGAGCCTCGCCGACACCTCAGCTCCGTCTCCACCTCCTTACCTTCGACGGCATCAAAAGTCCTTCCATCTAAATGGGCTGACGTTTCCGTGGACTTCAGCTGATATGATCCGACATATCTGCTCCATCATCCTTTTCCTGCCAACATATCGACGCCTTCATCATCTTTCTTCTGTCACCGTTGCGGCGCCTTCATGCATTTCCAGTCGTTTCGTCGGCTCAGACTTCCTTTATCTCTTATCATCGTCAGGGTCTGTATTGAAGGGTCTTCTGACTATCCGACGATCTTGACACTTAGAGATTTTTTCAAAATTTCTTTCTGACTGCCCCTCATCAGGTGGACTTCCGCCTAGGCTATTTGATGTATCGGATGAGCTTCCAGCTAAGTCCTCCAACGTATCGGATGGGCTTCAGCCTAAGCCATCTAATATTTTTCACGCTTAGAAAAATTTCTTGAAATTCTTCCTGTCATTCATAGATTTTTTTCTCATTTTTTTTTCGAGCTGGGCAGAGGGTAACCCGCCTCTATCACTGCATCTTCATGGACCATTTAGGCACATGCTACAACCTGGCTCTGATACCAATCTGTAACATCCTCGACCCTCCGACCAGTGAAGAGGACGCTACCATACCATCAACTATCTGGGCAACTAGCCCCATGAACATGTACATACATATAAACTGAAATGATTTGAAGTAAAACATGCAGATATGCATAATTATCCAACATACAATGGAAGCAAAACCATTCATTCAAGCATTCAGCATGTTCATTGTAATTCATTAAACAGTAAAATCAATTGCAGAGATGAAATAGACAAGATTACATATCTCTAAGTGAAGAACTCACCCCGCAACCAGCTATGTCGCTGCAATGTTCCACACAACCATAGGCCAGTGTGCTCCTTAATCTCTCAGCAACACTGCCACCCCTGAGCTGGGCATGATTCCCCAAAGAATAAGGGACTAAGTAGGCTGACACATATCCAAGGTATGCAACTCAACCAAGCCAACACACTTGGGTTTAACAGGCTAATCAGGAAACGTTGAATGCTAAGCTGGTGGTCTCATTGAAGAGTTAAGGAAACCTACCCTAGAACTAGCCTGACTTCTAGGACACCCACACACACCCGACACAAGGAATCGGTCCCTTCTCTGCTACACAGTCCCTTAGGCCCCGACTTTCCTTCCAGTGCTATTTAGGGGTTGTGGAGAAGAAATCCATCCCTCTAGCTCTATCTAGGAGGTTCCCCAACACACCAAGCTTATCAAGCATCCCAAAAATTCATTTCTACTCCAATATAGGCCCAAAAACCGACCACTTCATACACACAGCAAGGTTGAGTAATTCTTAGCTCTGTGAAAGAGAAAGGGAAACACAATGGCAATCAAAAATGGAAAAACGCAGCTCAAACTGAGCCAAGCGATTTTAGAGTTGTTCTTGGCCTTCATCTGGCCAAAACAACTCAGCAGCAACCCATACTCATGGAGAAAACAACAACCATGATCTCACCGCTGAAGCAACGGGAAAGACAACAGACTCTCGGCATGGAGATGGGAACATATACACAGACCCACAAATTGAAGGGTATTGAACACACAACAAATCGAAAAATGGAAGATTGAACCAGCCATGGTATGCATGTGTGAGGACAATAGGCATGGCCAATCCAAAATCGTGAAATGCCCCCAAAACTAGCTCCCTAGCTCTCTGCGTGAGGGAAAAATCCCCAAAACCTGTGCGTGAGGAGAGAAGTCGACCGTCTCTGCATGAGGATGTGCAAAAAATGGAAGATAATGGGGTCGTCCCCCTTCCTTTACCTGCGTGAGAGTGAGATGAGTCTACTGGTGGAGTGTGCGTGTGGGCAAGGACTGACAGTCCTGCCACCCACCACTACCAAGCAATAACTGCCCTCAACTAACGCCTGCCCCAAAGGACTGGGTGGCTGAATGAGACAAAAGGGGGTTGACACCTAGCACTTTCCCAATGGATCCCATGGGTTAGACAATTCCTGTTGAATAAATTGTCATTGATGCCTACAAGTGTGGGTCAGTGTGTCATTGTGCCCTTTGAGGAGCACCTGAGGCTAAGTGTCAGTGTCAAAGGAGGCCTTTTTTACTTTGTCCAAGCCCAAGTTTGAAGCCCTTGGAGCCCTTGGGACAATAGCAAAATCCCTGAAGAGTGGTTAACTAACCCTAAGTTGGTTTGAGGATTCCCAGTTGTGTCATTGATTCCTTTGTACCACAATCATGCCCTAACATACAATAAGGAACAAAATATAGTCAAAATAAATTTTTTTTAAAAATATAAAATTACATGTGTTAAAATCTTTCGTCTTCAAAGCATTTTTAAAAGCTAAAATATTTCTTAAAACTGTAATAATAGGTGACTTTCAATATCAAATTTAAACATTACGAATATTTTTTTTAATCCTTAAAAATGCATAAGTATAACTAAAACAATAAATTAAATATATTTTAAAGAATTAAATAATTCTTAAAACCTTAATAATAGGTGACATGTTTCAATATCAAATTTAAATATTACTAATATTTTTAATCCTTAAAAAGTGCATAAATGTAACTAAAACAATAAACAAAATATATTTTAAAGAATTCTTTAAAAAATAAATATAATAAAACATATTTATCACAAAACAAAATTAAAAATAAAAACCATTGAAGTTGACCATGGATCCTACAAAGATCATGACATCCCGTCCTATATGTATATAAATATACATTAAAACAATTCGCAATAGATGAAGTGTGCTTTTCTTCGGGCTGAAATTGAACAGCGAATTTTTCAGGAAATAAACTCTCGGCCTTCGACACAGTTTTTCAGTTTTTTTTTATGACCGGAACTCTACAGAAATAATTTCATGATTGACACGCTGGGTTTGGCCGGATAACCACAGTCCAGGATAAACATTTGAATTAGTTACAGTGAGGTACGATGGAAGAAGCACTCAGGGCATCCTCAATGCGGAAATTTTAGAAGATAATTTTGTTGTTATCATAAATATCTCGGGCTTCAGATTCGATCAGGCAACATCTACGTATTACAGACAATACATGAAGCATCAAAAGCGATGTGATTGAAGCAGTCAGGGGTTGTGTTTTTGTGAAAGGATTCAAAGGGCCTCGGTGGTGTTTTATAGAATGATTGTATAATTACCAGAGGGCGAACAACAGTTCCTTATCTATTGTGGACGTCGTGGCAAATGGGCAGTGACTTGTTTTTGTTGAAACAGTTGAGAAAACCCCTTTGTTGATAACTGCAGCTGTGAAAAGGACCAGAGTAAAGGAATTAACAGCAGAACAGGTGTTTCAAAATCTTCGTGATTGTCATCTACTGAACAAGGTATGTGCATACACAGTCTGGTTTTTTTTTTGGCTTCCTTATTTACCTGGGGTCATCTAGTAACAGGCATAGATAGACAAGTGTATATACAACATATACACAGTCCATTCTTATCATCATCTACAGTTGGAGGTATGTATACAGCAGTTTACACAGTATTACATAGTGGGATGTAAACATTAATGTACACTTTGTAATGCATATTGCGATGACATGTTAGATGTATGCTGATAATGTGTGAAAGGTACATAAACAAATGAATATTATGGTATGACTTAGTGGCGTTGAACTAAGTATGAGTAGTATTGGCTACATTGGTATATATATGGTAAAGATATGATGCACTCCTAATGACTTGATATGATATGATGATGATGATATGATATTTGGCATGCACTTGATGTTTGATGACAAGGAGCAGTGTGTGGCAGTAAGTATAGATCAGAGTTTATCAGCAGCAGGAATTTCAATACACAGCACAGATTTATTGAAGGGATACGTAAGTAACCAGCAGTGTTGATGAGCAGCATTTATGGTTAATGTGACAGTGATAACATGAGGAGAAAGATGATGTGACAGTTTTAACTACAGAGAAGATTTGGCAGTGATCAGAGTGCAGATGATATTAGCAGAGAATACAGGGTTTTGTATTTGACAGGTCCACAGGTTCGGCAATATTATTCTTATCAGGGTGGCAAGACGGGGCAAGGAAAGGAGGTCGTAGCCTCCTTCCGGTAGAAGCCGAAAAACTAGGGAGTGGCAGCTTCCTTCAGGTCATAGCCTGTAAATCAGGGTGTGGTAGCCTCCTTCCAGTTGAAGCTGGTAAAATTTTAAGTCTATATAATAAGGGAGTTGTTCCTTTCATCTAGTTATTTCTGGACAAATATTATTAAAAAGGATTCCGTGGTTTTACCCCCAGAACTTGGGTTTCCACGTTAAAAACTGTTGTGTACTGTGCATCTTACTATCTGTATACATATTAATGATGTGCTGTGATTGGTGATCAGCAACCTGCTTTTGATTAAAGTTTTAATTAGTACAAATAATGATTCACCCCCCTCTCAGTATTTCAACAATAGGTATCAGAGCAGGTTCCTTCTAAACAGACTAATCTCTGGAAGGTAATCATGGGGAAATTTGCTAAACATAGCAAATCTGGAACACCCTTGTTTGATGGAAGCAACTATGCATTCTGGAGTATAAGAATGAGAGCCTTCATAGAAGCTCAAGGAATCGAAATATGGCAGAGTATTGAGAATGGGTACAAAGTACCAAGGACCGTGCCAACTGATGCAGGTGAGCTAGCTCAATACAACAACAACTCAAGGTCCATAAATCATCTTCTAAGTGCTATAGATGATTCAGTATTCAACAAAGTGATGAACTATTCCTCTGCAAAGGAAATGTGGGACAAACTCCAAACCACATATGAAGGAGACCACAAAGTCAAAGAAGCCAAACTTCAAACTTACAGGGGACAATTTGAACAGCTAAGAATGAATGAAGATGAAGACATAGCAGCCTATATTCTTCGAGTTGATCAGCTCGTGAATACCATCAGAGGATTAGGTGAAGAGGTTGAGGAGACCATAGTTGTTCGGAAAATTCTAAGAACTCTTCCCAAAAGGTTCAACCCCAATATCTCTGCTTTAGAAGAAAGAATAGATCTAGATACTATGACAGTGGATTAGCTGCATGGAATGTTAGTAGCCTACGAAATGAGAATTGAAGATGAAGATACGTCAAGAAAGGAAGCAGCATTCAAGGCCTCCTCCAAACAAGCCGGGAAGAACAAAGCAATGAAAGACAAACCAACAAGTGATGAATCTGATGATGAAGAAATAGCCAACTTTGTTCGAAAATTGAAGAGAGGCACTGGAAAATACAAAGGTAAGTTACCTCTTAAATGTTTTTCATGTGGAAAGATAGGTCATTTTGCTTCTAAATGTCCTTATGCAAAGAACTCAGACGGTGAATAGGATGAGAGTTTTAAACCCTACAAGAAGTACAATAGTTACAAGAATAAGAATAGAAGAAAGTTTGCAAAGAAGAAAATTCTCTACACAAAAAGAGACAATAACTCATCCAGTGGTGACTCAAATAGTGATAGTGATTCCAATGATAACGATGAACCAGACAAGGTACTCTTTATGGCAATAAGATCGGATAAGGATCATAATAGTAAGGAAGAATCTGAAGATGAAGGAGAGGTAGATCTTGAGGCTGAACTTGTAAGCGCCTTGAAAGAATTGAAGAAAGTCAGAAAATAAAATAGATTGCTTAAGGAAGAGGAACAACGATTTGAACAAATCATTGTTGACTTGAAGACCAAACTAGAAGAAGCCAAACGAGTTGAAGACTCTCTCACTGAACAACTAATGATAAATATAAGAGAAAAGGAGAACTGTGAGGCTGAGATAGTATCTCTGAAGAACAAGTTGCAGATGAAATATATCGCAAAGGGTTATGACAACAGTTCCAAGTTTCTAGAACAAATCATCAGCAATCAAAAGTCATTCTTCGACAAGACCAGTATAGGATACAAGCAGAATACAAATGAAGCCTCAAGATCAAAGTTGACAGATAATGAAAAGAAGCCAAGAAGGTATGCAGAAGTTGTCAAGGACACCAAGAATGAAGAAGAGATCGAATGTCAGTCAAAACAACCTGTATTAGAAAAAGGACCAGCAGAAAGATTAGATCACAGAAAAGCACCTCCTCCATATATTCCCAGGTATGGATACTTCTTTTATGGGCATTGCTTTACATGTGGAAGATTTGGACACAAAGCTATAAACTGTTTTCAAAGAATAAACTTTGAGACAAGGAATAACCTTGCAAGCCTTAGATGACCACAGTACAACAACCGATTTGATCCCTTGAGATCAGAAATAGAATGTTACAAGTGTAACAACTTTGGTCATATAGCCATAAATTGCAGAACAAGGATACCAACAGTAAAAAATGAGGACTTTCCCAACAAGGTGTGGGTTAAACACAATAACAACAACTATGAATGTAGTATTGCTCTTCAAGCTTAGAATCACAGCTCTGGAAAATGGTATGTTTATAGTGGTTGCTCCAAGCACATGACAGGTGACAAAGATTCTTTCATCAATATCGAAAAAGATAAAGGATCTGTATCATTTGGAAATAACAATTCAACAAGAGTATTGGGAAAGGGCACAGTAAAGCTCGGAAGTAAAAATTCCTTGGCTGAAAATGTCTTGCTTGTAGATAACATGAAACATAATTTTCTAAGCGTCAGTCAGATGTGTGATCAAGGTCATGAACTCATCTTCAACTCAAAAGGATGTAAAATAAGAAAGAAAGGATCAAGGAAGTTAGTAGCCACAGCCACTAGGACTCCAAACAATATATATGTGTTAGATGAGATTGAGTCTGAAAAATGTCACTTGGGAAAAGAATATGAAAGCTGGCTCTGGCACAGAAGAATGGGGCATATACATTTTGACAATTTGGTCAAAATATACAAAAACCAAGCTGTTTGAAATATGCCAGAAGTCACAAAACCTGCTAACTCGGTATGTGAACAATGTCAACATGGAAAACAAACAAGAGTGCAGTTTAAGACGAAAGAGCATTCTTCTACAAAACCTTTGGAGCTTGTTCACACTGACCTATGTGGACCAACCAAAAGCAAAGGATTGAATGGTGAAAAATACTTCATGCTACTTATTGATGACTATACCAGGATGACATGGGTATGTCTTCTCAACAAGAAATCAGAAGCATTTGGATGTTTCAAAATGTTCAAGGAACTGGTCGAGAATGAAATAGGGTCACGAATCAAGTGTCTTAGATCTGACAACAGTGGAGAATTCACTTTTGATGAATTCAACAAGTACTGTGAAGAGCATGGCATAAAGAGACAATTTTTAGTAGCCAGAACACCTCAGCAAAATGGAGTTGTTGAAAGAAAGAATAGATCAGTTATGGAGATGGCTCGAACCATGTTGAATGAATCCAAGTTAAATGACAAATTCTGGGGACATGCAGTTCATACAGCAGTACACATCTTAAACAGAGGATTACTCAGAAACAAAAATGATAAAACTCCCTATGAGCTATGGACCGAAAGAGCAGCAAGTGTATAGCACTTCAGAATCTTTGGAAGCAAGTGTTACATTAAAAGAGATGATAAGAAGATTGGAAAATTTGACTCGCGAGTAGATGAGGGCATATTTGTTGGATATTCATCCAAGAGGAAAGCTTACAAATGCTACAATATAATATTAGACAAAGTGATTGAAATCATTAACGTAAATATAGTTGAAGGAATACCAACATCATCCAGAGAAGACTCGGAAGAATCAGACGATGAAGAAGAGACAGGTTCCAATAAAATTAAAATGGAAGAACAACCCGATGAGGATGAAGAGCAACTTAAGGAAGATGAAGAACTGAATCAACCAACTATTTAACAAGAAGAACAAAAAGATCATCCATCACCTAAGAATTGGTACCAGAAGAATCATCCATCAAATCATATTATTGGTGATAAGGATGCCGGAATAGGAACCGAAAGAAGACAATCCGGAATAAATGAGCAGGTACACTTCTCTCTTTTATCTACAACTGAACCTGGAACTTTTGCAGAGGCCAATAAAGATGAACAATGGGTTAAAGGTATGGAAGAAGAACTAGATAAAATCAAGAAGAATGAAACTTGGGAACTTGTTCCGAGACCAAATAACAAAAATGTTATTGGCACAAAATGGGTTTTCAGAAACAAAATGAATGAAGATGGACAGGTAATCAGAAATAAGGCTCGATTGGTGTGTAAGGGTTATGCTCAGATCGAAGGAATAGACTTTGAAGAAACATATGCACCAGTTGCCATAATGGAAGCTATCAGAATGATACTAGCCTACGCTTGCTCCAAAGACATCAAAGTATATCAGATGGACGTAAAATCAACCTTTCTAAATGGGGAATTGGAGGAAGAAGTCTATACCGAACAACCAGAAGGATTTCAACTTTCAGAAAACAAGGACTATGTATGCAGATTAAAAAGGGCCCTATATGGACTAAAACAAGCTCCAAGAGCTTGGTACTCCAGATTGGACAGGTACTTACTACAACAAAAATTTAAGAGGGGAAGTGCAGATAGCAATTTGTACATCAAACAAAACAATGACAGCATACTCATCATTGAAGTTTATGTTGATGATATCATATTTGGAAGTGATGATGATTCACTGAGTTAGCAATTTGCTAAAGACATGCAAAAAGAGTTTGAAATGTCATTACTCGGTGAATTGACCTTCTTCTTGGGACTCCAGATATCTCAAAGAACCGAAGGCATTTTTATTACCCATACAAAGTACATTAAGGAGATGTTGAAGAAATTCCAGATGGAAGACTGTAAACCTATGAGTACCCCTATGATCACCGGTTGTAAGCTAAGCAAAGATGATGAATCTAAGGAAGTTGATCAAAGGCTCTATAGGTCAATGATTGGTAGTCTACTATATGTAACTACCTCCAGACCAGATGTGATGCAAGCTGTTGGACAAGTTGCAATATTTCAAGCTGCCCCAAAAGAAAATCATATTATAGCAGTTAAAAGGATCTTCAGGTATCTCAAAGGAACTGTGGATTTTGGAATTTGGTATCCAAAAGGGAATGATCTGACATTGATAGCATATTCAGACGCATATTGGGCAGGATGTGTTCACGATAGAAAAAGCACTAGTGGAACAGCTTTCTTTTTAGGTGGTTGTTTGGTATCTTGGTCAAGCAAGAAGCAGTCTTCAGTGTCCTTATCAACCGCAGAAGCAGAATATATAGCAGCAGCAGCTTGTTGTACTCAGATTCTTTGGATGAAGCAAACCCTGCAAGACATACATGTGACATGTAATGAACCGATTCCTATTCTATGTGACAATACGAGTGCTATCAGTATCTCCAAAAATCCAGTTATGCATTCCAAAACCAAGCACATTCCAATCAAGTTTCACTTCCTTCGGGAACAGGTCACTGAAAACAATATCAAGTTGGAATATATTGGGACAAAAGAACAGGTTGCAGATGTTTTCACTAAGCCTCTCCCAAGAGAGACTTTTGAGTACCTCAGAGAAAAATTGGGAGTCATACTATCTCCTAATTGAATTCATCTATCTATATGACAGGTGGAGCATGGCAGGAGTACCCTTTGCCATTGATGCCAAAGGGGGAGAAAAAGTTGAACAAGCTAGGTAAAAGGTGCATGATCTAAGGGGGAGTTTGCGTGGCCAAAGGAAGCTCTTTTGAAGGGGGAGATTTGGTGTTGTCATCAATGACAAAGGGGGAGTTTGTTGACTAAATTGTCATTGATGCCAACAAGTGTGGGTTAGTGTGTCTTTGTGCCCTTTGAGGAGCACCTGAGGCTGAGTAAGTGTTAGTGTCAAAGGAGGCCTTTTTTACTTTGTCCAAGCCCAAGTTTGAAGCCCTTGGAGCCCTTGGGACAATAGCAAAAGCCCTGAAGAGTGGTTAAGTAACCCTAAGTTGGTTCGATGATTCCCAGTTGTGTCATTGATTCCTTTGTACCACAATCATGCCCTAACATACAATAAGGAACAAAATATAGTCAAAATAATTTTTTTTTTAAAATATAAAATTACATGTGTTAAAATATTTCGTCTTCAAAGCATTTTTAAAAGCTAAAATATTTCTTAAAACTGTAATAATAGGTGACTTTCAATATCAAATTTAAACATTACGAATATTTTTTTTATCCTTAAAAATGCACAAGTATAACTAAAACAATAAATCAAATATATTTTAAAGAATTAAATAATTCTTAAAACCTTAATAATAGGTGACATGTTACAATATCAAATTTAAATATTACTAATATTTTTTAATCCTTAAAAAGTGCATAAATGTAACTAAAACAATAAACAAAATATATTTTAAAGAATTCTTTAAAAATATATATATATATATATATAATAAAACATATTTATCACAAAACAAAATTAAAAAAAAACCATTGAAGTTGACCACGGATCCTACAAAGATCGTGACATCCCGTCCTATATGTATATAAATATACATTAAAACAATTCACAATAGATGAAGTGTGCTTTTCTTCGGGCTGAAATTGAACAGCGAATTTTTCAGGAAATAATCTCTCGGCCTTCGACACAGTTTTTCAGTTTTTTTATGACCAGAACTCTACATAAATAATTTCATGATTAACACACTGGGTTTGGCCGGATAACCACCGTCCAGGATAAACATTTGAATTAATTACAGTGAGGTACGATGGAAGAAGCACTGAGGGCATCCTCAATGCGGAAATTTTAGAAGATAATTTTGTTGTTATCATAAATATCTCGGGCTTCAAATTCGATCAGGAAACATCTACGTATTACAGACAATACGTGAAGCATCAACAGCGATGTGATTGAAGCACTCAGGGGTTGTGTTTTTTTGAAAGGATTCAAAAGGCCTTGGTGGTGTTTTATAGAATGATTGTACAATTACCAGAGGGCGAACAGCAGTTCCTTATCTGTTGTGGACGTCGTGGCAAATGGGCAGTGACTTGTGCTTGCTGAAACAGTTGAGAAAACCCCTTTGTTGATAACTGCAGCTGTGAAAAGGACCAGAGTAAAGGAATTAATAGCAGAACAGGTGTTTCAAAATCTTCGTGATTGTCATCTACTGAACAAGGTATGTGCATACACAATCTGTTTTTTTTTTGGCTGCCTTCTTTACCTGGGGTCATCTAGTAACAGGCATAGATAGACAAGTGTATATACAGCATATACACAGTCCATTCTTATCATCATCTACAGTTGGAGGTATGTATACAGCAGTTTACACATTATTACATAGTGGGATGTAAACATTAATGTACACTTTGTAATTCATATTGCGATGACATGTTAGATGTATGCTGATAATGTGTGAAAGGTACATAAACAAATGAATATTATGGAATGGCTTAGTGGCGTTGAACTAAGTATGAGTAGTATTGGCTACATTGGTATATATATGGTAATGATATGATGCACTCCTAATGACTTGATATGATATGCTGATGATGATATGATATTTGGCATGCACTTGATGTTTGATGACAAGGAGCAGTGTGTGGCAGTAAATAGAGATCAGAGTTTATCAGCAGCAGGAATTTCAGTACACAGCACAGATTTATTGAAGGGATACGTAAGTAACCAGCAGTGTTGATGAGCAGCATTTATGGTTAATGTGACAGTGATAACATGAGCAGAAAGATGATGTGACAGTTTTAACTACAGAGAATATTTGGCAGTGATCAGAGTGCAGATGATATTAGCAGAGAATACAAGGTTTGGTATTTGACAGGTCCACAGGTTTGGCAATATTCTTCTTATCAGGGTGGCAGGATGGGGCAAGGAAAGGAGGTCGTAGCCTCCTTCCGGTAGAAGGCGGAAAACTAGGGAGTGGCAGCTTCCTTCAGGTCGTAGCCTGTAAATCAAGGGGTGGTAGCCTCCTTCCAGTTGAAGCTGGTAAAATTTTAAGTCTATATAATAAGGGATTTGTTCCTTTCATCCAGTTATTTTTGGACAAATATTATTAAAAAGGCTTCCATGGTTTTACCCCCAGAACTTGGGTTTCCACGTTAAAAACTGTTGTGTACTGTGCATCTTACTATCTGTATACATATTGATGATGTGCTGTGATTGGTGATCAGCAACCTGCTTTTGATTAAAGTTTTAATTAGTACAAATACTGATTCACCCCCCTCTTAGTATTTCAACAATTCCCCCCCCCCTCCTTAACCTTAGGAAATCATGCCCTTTTTCATTATCGTTGCACCGTCATAGCTGGTTGTAGGTTTTTGATTAATCTGTATATGCACATGATGTCCAACCTTTGACATGCATGGCTAGCACAAAATACCATCGGCATCACTTCCAATCGTCGAAACACAAAATGCTAATTCATGGTGGGGCCTTTTCCTTTAGCTCCACACCATGATTAATTACAATATTACATCATATACCTTTTAATGCAAACGGGGTCAAAACCGAGGTATTACAATTTTAATCCCATCAAGCGATATATATATAAATCTAAACTTAATACCTATCTATCGAAACCAGATATAATGCTTCTTATGTTTACCAATCTCACATACAAATAGGAGTAAGTCTTTTATAAGCTCCTTTTCATCATGTCTAAAGTTCTTATAGCATGATTTTTAATATTCAAACATGGTTTATGTTTTACTTCTATAAATTCTTGCCTAAGTCTATGGTGGATAGAATTATATCCCTAGTTTGTTATGAACTAACCCCAAACGTTATAAAACAAGGGTAGACATCTTAAAATCATTTGTATCTTCTTATAATACTCGCTACGATTTAATAAGTATAGAAGGTGTTATATATAACAAGGTTTATTACAACCATAGCCCTTTCTTTTTTTTATAAAATTTTTGTTAATATTTTGCAGGTTGTTCCGAAAGGTCTTCAAACTATACTACAAACCCACATTGCTCAAATAAAATTGGTTGCCATGTGGTCGAAGCTTGTTGATTAGGTTTTGGTTAACTTTAGAGGTAGTATAATACTACTCTAAAACCCTAAAAAGACATGTTTTCCCCAAACCTTTTGTCTCTGTTGCGAGTGTAGGAACTACAGGCTCATGGCCGTGTGACTGTGCTATAAATCCTAAAAAAATTAGCTACAGGTGTCCTTTGTGCCGAACTGAGTTCTTCTGCAAGAAGAATTTGGGTGTTTGCAGCTTCCTGCAGTGCAAGAACCTCTTTGGTCGTCATTACCCTGCCTCCATGACAGTTACTCTTTATACTCTGGTTCATTGGAGAATTGGTGAGAGGAGCACACATCTTGGTTTGAAATTGTGTGGCTTGAGCTATTTAGCTATGTAATCAAGTTGTATGTATGGTGAAAATTCTTCGTAGCCTGGTCTTTAATGTATCTCGACTCTATCTCACCAAGGTTTTGGTATTTGTCTTGCACAGTACATGTTGTGTGTTCTCTTCTGTCAGTACTCCCTTGAAGCTTGTTACACTTTTCATGGTGGCTAGGGTTTGAATATATTATCTTTTTCACAGCAAAGACAAGGAAATAAACCTAGGTATGAAATCTTTCATATTTTGTCCAAACTTGCACTGCTAAGGTTTATTATTTCCGCTACTGACAGAGGGTTTAAATAAAATTGTGGTTCTTCCCTCTTTGTAGGATCCCATCCGAAAGAAAATCTTGAGTTGAAAGATGCCACTAGAAGGGGGCTCCACCATAGAGTTTCTTCTGGTAAGCATCGATTCCGCTGAGGTTCCTCCTACAGTCATGTATGGTGTTTATTTTGAAATGGTGCAATTCCTTGGGTTTCTGGTTTTTGGCTCGGCCGTGGATATACGGTGTTGTAAATATTTTTTGGAAGGCCATGTCGCCGTTACTTTAATGTATTATTTAGTTTTATTCAAATCCCTTTGTGGTTGTTTCGTTATGGAGGCCTGGGGCTTTCGTAGCCGAGACATAAGAACTTACGGCCTTCTTAGTCAAAGTTTTGTTTTGTAGTTAGGTTATTTTATACAGGATTCTCAGCCATGACTCTAATTGTTAAAGGCCATAGGGTCGTAACTGATACGATTCAGTTCAGGGTTTTAACTGTTACTTAAAGCTTGGATAAGCTTGAAACTTACTATTTTGTAATTTATATTTTCGATAATACATATGTATTGTTTACTGTGATTTTTAAAATGATAAGGCAGGCTTGTACTGTGTAGCTCTTATGGTTTAATTTTTTTTGAATTCAACCTATCAAAGGTTATTGATAATATAAATTAATGTTTATTTTGCTTGTGTGAAATTGTAACTATAGATTTAAACAGTGGGTTTTTAGATCCTAACTTGATTATTACTGTCAGTAAAGATAAAGGAATAAATGGTAAATAACACCTCCTGAATTTTTATTGTTTCTCGTTCTGAAATATAATGATTAGTTTCATTTTCTCTTTGTTTGTAATTATGCAGATAGTTTTAATATTATTCCTCGTGGAGGATGCATTAACTTTCATATATTAATTTATTTGATACTTATGGCTATATAAAACGAAGTATGTAATTTTTAATTTGTTTATGGAGAAAAGTTTAACCCCTCTGCTAACAAAGGAGGTGGTAATGTTATTCATATTATTACAGTTTCTTTCAGATAGGTTTTATTTATAAAACCCTAATTTCTTTTAATTTAAATACATTGTTAGTATTTGATTTTGATGTTATCCTAGTTTGCATTTTACTTAGATGAATTTATTACCGTAAAGTTTCTAGCTTTCTTTAAGTTAATCTTGGTTATTAAATTTCTTTTTTTTTATAATAATAATTGTTTATTATTATAATAGTAGACTTAAATTAATTAGTCTAGCTACTGTGTAAGCAATTTCACATACTAAGTAAACCTGTACTTTTAGATATTTCCTAAACAGATCTATTTATGTTATTCAAATATTCTACCTAAATAGAGACATCTGAAATAAAAAGGAACACATACATACGAATCATTCTTATGAACCTATAAAAGATAATAAATCACATTCATGCATAATTCATTCGATTTTTTATCTTAAATTAATCTAACCTACTGTACTAGAGTACTACCTTTAGAAAAGGTGTGGAAAAATACAGTTACCTATTTGTTTATCTATCAGTAAAACTAGTAATTCTTTTAATCAATTACCCTAACCTATCTATTCCAGCATTTAACTATCTTTTCACAGTAAAAGTATTTCTTTTAACTAACCCTAGCAGCAGCAGATTATTATCATAACCTATCATTGCTTAAACTTAAACTTTCCAGATAACAATAACATTTAAAAAAACTAGATATATCAAGTAGAACTTGGAAATATAGATGAGGTGACAACAGCTTAAGGAACCTGTTCCTCCCAACTAACTCCTGGAGGAAAGCTGTACTGCAAATCTTAGGACCCCCGATCATGTCTCGTGGTCCACCTGGCAGAAGTATTGGGTGAGAGATGTAGTCTAATAATCCTGTGCAACTCTACTGAGTGTTCATTAGTAAATCTGTTCTGCATACAGCAGCATGAACTCAGCGTAGAATAGTTGCACTATTTCTAGGTCTTCAGCACTATTCACTCAAAACATACTTCAGCTAGTCCCCACCATCAAATTTTCTTGTGCACTTCATTCACTCATATTGTTCACAAGTCAAGAATGAGCAGCCTCAGATGTCTTCAATGGGAAAATTTTATTAGCGTGCCTAGGTCTTTTGGGTCAATTTTCACTTAATGAGCCACCTGCTCTTGTTCCACTTTCTTGGGGAACATGACCTCAAAAATAGGGAAGTTGCCTCCTGCAACAGCTAGAAGTAGTTTGAGGATGCTGCCAAGTGTCAATCTGCTCTCAACCAGTCTTCTCCACCAAGTGACCAGTAAAACACTCATTTAACAACTTCCCTAGGATGTTGTCTCATCTTTCATTTATTTATTAATAAAATATTCAGCAATTACATTCAATTATCCTTGACCCCACTTGGTCATTAATTACAAACTTTATAATAAAATATAACATAATGTTTCTTAAAACATAAAATGTTTTTCAAATTGGGTCATGTGACAAAAACAATAGATGTGTTGTGGATTATGATGACTCGTGAGCTCTTGCATGGACACACTAGACACTTGGTGGATTTAAACACAAAACATGGAAATATTTTATGCCACTTGGATCCTTGGGAACTAAGATGGGTTCTTTTTATTTTTCATTGAGACTGTGGAGGAGGAAATGCTAGCAATGAGAAAGGGAATTCCACTGGAGGGTTCTGAGTGAGATCTCAAACCGCGAGACCTAGACTGCATTTGTGATCATGCTAGATCCTGAAGATAACCATGGTCTTAGTCTATCTATCAATCCAGAGAATGGAGGACATGACTTCATTCAATGGTCTACGTATGATGTTATTTGCAAATTTTGGATGTTCTGACTAGCGAAGAGAAATGAAATACTCCGAGTATGGGTCGAGAAGAGGAATTGATGAAGGAACGTGAGACAATTAGGGTTTTTGGGTGAAAGTTCCAAGCTACAGGTTGGTGCAAACTTGATTTTCCTTATAGATCTGGTTTGATACCATATATATGCACTTTTATTTTATGAAGTTTTCCATTTATTAATGTTTGTGTTGTAAGGTATGGAACGCATTTACAATTATATGGAAGTAGCAACTAGTCTACTCATGTCGACGTTGTAAAATGTGGAATCTTTTTAGTATGAAGTAGATCTGAACTTAACTGTTGTGATTTCCTTTTTAAAATATAGTTGATCTAATATTGATGACTGCGATTGTGCATTGGAAATGATGTGTAGTTTTTATTAAGATTGATTGTGATTGTGCATTGGAAATGCCATGTAATTTTTATTAAGATTGATTGTGATTCTGCATTGGAAACGATGTGTAATTTTTATTAAGATTGATTGTGATTGTGCATTGGAAACATTGTGTAATTTTCATTAAGTTTGATTGTGAATTGTGCATTGGAAAACACTGTGTAGTTTGATTTCGACGATGGACCTGATCCAGTGGGATCATGTGCAATGGAATTGCTGTGTATTTTTCCTGTGTATAAAATGTGGGTCACCTTCTTATGGAGGATCGAACCTGGGTTTGGTTTTCCAATAAAGGTTTGGACGATTCCTCTATGGGAAATGAGTCCATGTTAGATTTGATTACTGCAACATTTTATGTAATGCACAGAGAATGGGTGAACTTGGTCTTGCGTGTTTGATTTGAAAGGTCAAATATGAATCTTGTTTCACTGGCGCTTTAGGGAATGGATCTCTGAAAAAATCACAGTTTTGATGAAAGTCTGAACAATAACAAATCTTATTTGGATATGTATCCAGATACGTAGTTGAAACGATCTCCATGAATTTTGTGAGTAATGTGTATTTTTTACAAAAGGTTAACTAAATCAATTGAAAACAATATCCATGATAGATCTGGTATTCAAGGAAACGATATCCATGTGTTTATCCAGATCTGACAGGGAAGGTGTCGAGTGTCCTTACCACATTTGTGTTTTTCCTCTGTAGAGCATGGTGGTATGAATGTATTGTCTAGATCTGTTAGGGAATCCGTTTTGCATTAGATTTGACATAGGAATGTATCATGTCAGGATCTGATAGGAATGTGTTTTGAATTAATTCATATATAGGAATGTATCTTGTCTATGATTTAACATTATACTCCATGTTTTGAGTCTAAACTTTTGTTATTCCTGTGTTTTTCATTTAATTGTATTTGGGTTTTAAACTTTGTGTTGTGCCTGCAATTTACTCTTTTAGAGCTAATTCTGAGATTTGCATGCATATATGATGAGAGTTCTGGATGGTTTTTCTTTCACTGAGTTTTAAAGGTTATCATTTCTGAAGTGTTAATATTTTTGCAAAAGGGAGGAGTTCAATGTTGTGTTAATATCTTGTAAATAGCCAAATTTCTAATGCTACATTAATATTCATAATATAAATATTACCCGGTGTACACTTGAGTATTTAGTTGATTTTAATGATACTCTGTAATGGCAAAAGTGCTTACATTACAATAAAACGGGAAAGGATTGGATAACAAATAATGGAAGATTAGAAAAAGGGAATTTATTATATACTAGTTAAGGGAATGTCCTTATCTTAGTATATCAATATCCTACTAAATAGTATGAAATCATTCTATTGATGGTAATAGGTAACTTATAAATAATTTTGGTATGATTAATTGGTTGGAAAAGGGTTTTCCTTTTATTGGGATGGTAGCATAAATATTGAAAACTTTTTGGTTGAACGGGTTGACTAGATTACTTATTAACCATGTATTTGGTCATGGAAAACCTATGGTGTCCATTAATTGAAAACCAAGTCATTTCGGTTGAATCTTTACCTGCTTCTAAAAGGATTCACTCTTTACTACTTAGTGAGGATTGAATTAGGACTAGAAGGAGATATGTGATTACAAGTATGCCTTATTTCCTTAAATAAGAAGGGCCTGGATATGACAGTTTTCGATAAAACTTGTGAGTGATTGTCTTAGCTCTCTTCCTTAGTGTATTCCTCACCCAGCTCAGGGGTGGTTTTAGACGGATAAACATACATCAAATGAAGCCTATAGTTGGGAGGAAAGTCGTAGACACGCTTTTAGTCACCCAAGCTAAAAGAAGTATCTATATTGATTAGATTTGTTTATTGATTTAATATATCTTGTTTTTAAGTTTATTGCGGAACTTGTGTTCTTGGATTTATAAGTTGATATATAGTACTAATATGCATGTTGAGTTACATGACTTCAAGTAAATCAGTTGTATATGTGCATACTTTCTAACTAGCTTCGTTTATTATCTAAAGCATATCTAACCTTATCATTTGCTTCACTCGGGAGACTAAGGTTTCATCTCTGATGGTTGCGCCTAGGTGATCAAGTACAAAGTATGGTACCTTGTTATGAAGGGTGTTAATCACAATTAAAAGACAGGGTTAATGTGTAAATCGTTATCTCATTCAAAAGAAGGTCTTGTGACTAATGTAACAGATGTACCTGATTAAGTTTTCAAGTGATTGTATTTTAGATTGTTAATCTTAAAATAATGGTTATGGTTAAATAAACAATGATTCTAAATTTACTTGGTGTAATTAATTGTATTTAGAGGAAGAAATTTTATACTGCCCACCTAGAGAATCTATTCAGGTATTTGGGGTATGTTCATGCGGTATCAGAGCTCAAGTTGCAACACTTTGGATTTTTTGGGCAGAACGCAAATCAGAAGGTACAAGTTGGATTAAATAATTATTGGGTGGTTACAGATAACCAAAAGCAATAAGGTAAATATCGAGGAAGACTTTCCCTCTCGAATTACAAGTCATTTGTACTTTAAGGAATGAATTGTAAGTATATATCTAATCCTTGTTGACTCACTAATGTGACAGTTAGAATGTAGATTAAAGAAAGTTCCACTAGAAAAGAAAATCATTATTTATTTCCTTGTCATGATGAATGCATGGTAATCTTTGAAATTCATATAAAGGGAGATGCAATGATGAAGACGAATTAACCTTGTAGTTTTTGTGTTATAGGAAGTAAATGAAGGGTGCAAAGATCCTTCAAGAAACCTATGGATGGATGAGGATTATGCTCAAACTAGAGTGACCAGTTGGTCGTATAAAAACGAGATAAGTACCATTTTCAGGTTTTGAGTATAATACGATTCCTATACAAATAATTTTAGTTACCAGTACTAAGAAAGGGCATTAGAATGCATAGTGCATAGATTCATGGCAATATAGTATTGTGGACTATTAAATAATATGTTATCCTTTGGGAAGTTGATAGGAATAATTTAGATGCCAATTAAACTAATACAAGGCGAAAATCCTAAGAAGAAAGATCTAGATGTGATATCCACAATAAAATTTGTAAGAATATTAAGGAAAGAGGACAACCATTCTTCTTTATACATATGACCTATCTCTTGTATCCAAAGTACCCACATGGTAACCCGTGACAATTTTGAGGTGTCATATTAAAGGGATACTACGTGTCATTAGAAAAAATGTGTTTTGTGATAATACATGTTTATACATTAGTAGGAAAAGCATAGTGTTAATTATGTATATTTACTAGAGACATTAAACATTGCTTAATAAAAATTATGGTTACAAAATTTGGTATCCTTAATATTTTATGAAGTTTCTCTTTAACTTCCAAATGCTAAGTGATAACACTTCCATTTTCACCTATGATTGTAGACAAAAGTGTTAATTGAAAACATAGAAAATGATTTTGTTAGACCACTCACCATATGTTATTGACAAGCGTAAAAAGTCAAATCAATAGTCATATGACTACTTAATTAGTCTGAAGGAAATATCGGACCCGTTTGGGTGTATGTTATTGGTAACATATTTATGGTATTGTAAAAGTAAGTGACTAAATAAAACATATTAGGAATTGAGTAATAGAGTTTTAAAAAAACCACTTATGGGTAAGTGGCGAGTTTAGTCTTATTGACTTGGTATGGATATATTATTATATACTAAGAAAAATTCTTATATGACTAAAATTCTCACCTTATGACTACATTATGAAATGTTTCCTAAACAAATAGTTTTGGATACTATCAATATTTCTGTGATCTTATGAAAAACGAGATCATTGGAACTGTTCATTGTTGTTAGTTGCATTTTAAACCACTTCTACTATGAAACGAGAACTTTATACTAAGAACGAGAACTCTAGCCATAAAAACGATGATTTTTGCATAAAAACAACAAAAACACCCCCTAAATAGAAAAGTGTTGATACCAGTATACACGTTTTTTTTTTGGGGGTAAAAAATAGTCCCGTGGCCTAAACATGCCATACTGTTATTTACAAAAACTTTGAAATCAACCCCTAAATTGGAAAAAAGATAATTTTCTTCAATAGATAAATTAAAACTTTTTTTAAACTTGCATATTAAACAAACAAAATTATTTCATAAATAGTTTCACCACTCTAGCCATTTAAAATCAAACAAGTTATGTTGTGATTCATAATGAAATCATATATTAGACCCTACAAGAACAACTTATTCATATAAATGATCAAAAAATCCATTAGAGTTTTAATTCCAAGCATCATACTAATAAAAAACATCTAAAATGTTTCATGCGAAATTATTCAAACTCATCCATGGATTCTGACACCCCATCAGAATCTATATTTTTCGCAGACGAACGACTAGATATAATAATAATAAAAACTTAAACCCCTAACCCCCTGAACCCCCCCCCCCCCCCCCCCCACCATTACATTACATTAAAAAAAAAAATTAAACACCCCCCTAACCCCCTAACCCCCCCAACAACATTACATTTACAAAATTTAAAACACTGCCCCATCCCTCCTCTAAATTATAAATGCACAACTCAACTAATGTGTTGTGGGAATAATCAACAAGGTATCCACTAGTTTCTTGTAGATTGATTTGTTACTTTTATTTGAATTAGTTTTGACTAAAAGTTTTATCAAAATTTTTATTAGATTACAATTTGTAATCTTAAACTTGTGTAGCTAACTTTTAACATATTTTGAGTGTGAATAAAAAAAAATATAATTATCTATTTTTCAAACTTTATAATGAATAATGAAAATGACCTACATCTAATGTGCCAAAAGCTAAGCATTACTTTAATCTTACATATAAAAATACCATCAATATATATCACTAGAATCACCACAACCCATTGTGTCTTTGGACATAAATAATGTTGTAAGCCCATGTTCGATGTCATGTAGATTCTTTGAAAGTTTGCTTCAATTTCTCCAATATTCATCTAAATGTTTCTTCCTTGAAACTTGAAATCTACATGGCTGATATATCTAAACAATAATGCACAATCAATTTATGGCTTGTGTAATCTTTTAAATTCATTATACAAGTTTAAATTTGTTGTTTTAGTAGGATGCCAGGAGAATGTAATTTGTATATTAAGTTTTCTAATATGTATACTAGCAGAGCCATAAGCAAAGTGGTGAGTGAATGACCATAGACACAACCAATCACTTAGTTTTGTAAATATAGTTGGTGATTAAACAAAGGAATGCCTATAGACACAACCAACCACTTAGTTTTGTAAAGATAGTTAACTATTAAACAAAGGCTAAAATATATGATTTTATATCCATTATCCATACCATATTGGTTAATATAAGCACACAAAAATACTATTTAATAAATATGATAACCAGAAAGTAGCACCTAAACCAAAACTAAAATGTAGCATCTAAACAATTGAGGACATCAACTCAATCACTTTATATTTATATTAATATTAATTTTTGAACTCAATCACTTTATATCTATATTAATATTAATTTTTTTCAAAAATTAAGAAGATTATTGAAATATCCAACTTCGGTGTGATGGCAATCCAAGCATTCTCAACGCCCACTTACATTAGTCAATTTTCCATCTGGATGGACCAGGTTCATGTGGGAGAACTAAAAGACTAATAAAATTAGTCTCCAGAGAGCCAAGTAAAAAACCATCACCACTGATCATAGACAGGTCGACGTCCTTTTAAGGAAGCTAAGAACCGCCAAGTGGCTGACTAAGTAATGTCAAGCTTGGGCTACTACCACTATTTACCTCCCTTAACTAGTAGCGACGCCATTGTATTGGTTCTCTTGAATTTCTCCATGGTGAATCAAGTCACAGAATCCCCACTCCCTCTTCCGCCTCCCCCAACCACATCCTCCATCAAAGAAATATATTTTTCAAAGAAATATGCCCCACACAGAGTAGCAATTATTTAATAGTTTACAGCGGTTTAATATTAAGGATATTACAATGAAGTGGAGGGGGAGCGAAGCTCTGCTCTTTTGACAGCCAAAGAGCCACCCCTAACTGGTGGCGTGATTCTCAGAATCGCGCTACTAGTTAAAGAAGGCTCTTTGGCTACCAAAAGAGCGGAGAATCACACCACTAGTTAGGGGTGGCTCTTTGGTTGTCAAAAGAGCAGAGCTCCGCTCCACCTCCCTCTTTCTCGCGCCACCAGTTAGGGGTGGCTCTTTGGCTGCCAAAGGAGCGGAGCTCTACTCCACCTCCCTCTTTCTGCCTCCTCTTGCCCACATCCTCCCTCAAAGAAATATACCCCACACTCATAGCAATTATTTAATAGTTTACAACGGTTTAATATTAAGGATATTACAATGAAGCATATTAAGTCTTTGTTAAATTATTAATGCTACTAGATTTATTGGTTTTGAATAGACTCTTTCTGAACCTAGAACAAGATATGTTGTATTTAGAAAAGTTTGTCCTTCAACATCGAAAATATGGATTAGGTTGTTTATATAATCCAAATAGCCTATGGTTTGGTATTTGATTGGACTAACATAGTGATTGTTAACCACTTATATAAAATCAATGGTTATTTCTTTATCAAATTGAAGTATACATGTTCACATGTTATTAAAAATGTTTTTAAATAATTAATAATGATGTTTTGAAGTATTTAAAATTTATATTCAATTTTACTTTAAATTATTATATAATTAAAAATAAAGTATTCTAAAAAGACTCATATTTTATTAATAAATAAATGATGAGAGGCATTGTAATATACATAATTACATATAGCAATTAGTAATCCATCTTTAACAAAACAAAATGTGACAACTATGTTTATTTGCAAAACGCTTTTAACTAGATAATTATATTTCATTTTATAATAATGTCAAAAAAATAAAAAAACCCTAATGTAAAAGAACCCTAAAGTTAGTGGGGAAAGGAGGAGGGATAAGAGAGGGGCCAAAGCATTTTTTAATTTAATTTTAATATAATGTTTAGGGGAATTTTAGGGTGTTAGCGGTTAAAAATGTATTTTTTTAATATTGTTTAAAGAGTGCAGGAACAGAGGAGGGATAAGGAAGGGGCCAAAGTTTTTTTTTTGCTTTGTTTTTAATATAATGTTTAAGGGATTAGGGGATTAAAAATATATTTTTAAATATTGTTTTAAATTTAATGTTTTGGGGGTTAAGGGGAGTGTTTATAATAATAAAAAATGTAATGTTGTGTGGGTGGGGTGGAGTTTAGGGGTTAGGGGTTAGGGGGTATAATTTCTTTTTAAATGTTTTTTGTAATGGTGTGGGAGTTAGGGAGTCAAAGTTATTATTATTATTATTAAATGTAATGTGGGGGGTTTAAAAATTTTAATTGTTTTTTTAAGTAATGTTGATGTTAGGTTTAGGGGGTTTTAAAATTTTGTCATTTTTTTAAAATTTAATGTGGGTGGGGGCGTTATTTTATTTTTATTTTTTTTAATGTAATATCGATGTAATTTTTTTAATGTACTTTTTTAAATTTTAGTCAAACACTTGTGGCGAAGATGTCAAAAGAGCCTCAACCCCCATTATGAAGGATGTTTGGAAAGGGACACTTTGGGCATCTTGCAAACATAGAAGACCCAATGGAAGAGGACATTGATGTTCCTCAAGGAAGGCAAGCTCAGAAAATTCCAATTTCGATGAAGCATTTGGTCGGCTTGATATTGTTGATTAGTTTCATGTCTTGAAGAAAATGTTAAATTGGACAACTTTTTGATAAGATATATTAGTAATGTTTGACTTTCGCACTCTATTTTATAAATAAAAATTCTATATATAATGTTTTTAGTATGTTATTTGCAAATATGTAGTATAGTTTTTCTTAAATTTATGTGAATCATCACTTTTTGGAAAATAATATAAAATAGTATCATTTTTATACAAAATATCTCTCAAAATCCATTGATATTTGTTTTCAATGTTTTTATATTCTAGAATTTTTTACAAATTTGTCAATAAAAATGTCTTATGTTGTCCATAAAAATGTCTTATTTTGAATAATAATTTGCAAAATGTATATGTTTTTCATTATAACTTGTTTCTAAGTGTATGTTATTTTGTTAAATTTCTAAAAAACACACTTGAAAATATAAATTAAAAATACTTTACCACAGACGATTCAAAAGCCCAAAAAAATGCCTCAAAATGAAAATGTGTGATACTGGTATCAACCATTTTTGAAACAGAGGTAATAATAGCTACTAAAATTAGGAGAGAGAAAAACGAGAATTGTGTCAAGTTCTCGTTTCATAGTATAAGTGGTTTTTAACCAAGGAAGCTCATTTGGAAAGTTGGGTAACAATGATAGAGGTATGCACTTTTACGATTATGCATATGCAAATCAAATAAAATCAGTATCAGTCATGTTAAAAGTGCGCATGTATAAATACTAATATTATATCACTTGTTATGCAAGGAATGAGATGATTCAAATCATTATATTGCATGTATGAATTTTAATTAGGCAATAAATTGATTGCTTATGCCTATTGAATAAAGATAACATAAAAATTCGATTGAAATCATTCATCAGTGGGAACCGTTACATGAAATATAGATTGTTATACAATTTGATATTGTGACTAACTATTCATGGAGAAATGCAGGCATCGGGGACTTGCTTATGGAAATAATATAGAGAGCCATATAGGAACCAAAGTTCTATGACTGCAAGCAACCAAATGACATGAGATACATTTGGCACACGTGAAATTGAAAAGAAGAATGTGCAGGAGGTACATGCTTACATATATGTACAGGAGGTACATGTTTCCCCTCAACCAGCTAAGCACCAATATGCAACCTAGGTTTGCCCAGGTGTAAGAAATATGGTTAGAATCCTTTCCACACTAATTTATGTTGTAAGAGACTATCACGAGAGTAGGGGCTCCGTGAAGACCCTCTGGGTATCATGGTGTTGGAAAAGGAAGCGCTTGAGCTCAATGAAGGACCATGAATAGCACAGGTAGGAGGTACGCCCGAGAAGGGGTATTGTCCTCGTGTTGGGAAGCTTGGATTAATACTCGGAATATTGTTGGCATTGTGTTTGTTTGGATGGAAATGTAAAAACTATATGTGCTTTTGTTCTTAGGGCTAATGTGCTTATCTATCAATAAATAGAGTAAACATGAATACTTGAACTATTGTAAATCCTAAAATTAAATAGTGTTGGATTATTGATTTATTCCTATACTGTTGATGTTGATCATAGTCGACATACAGTAGTATGTTTCATATTTCAGGTTAGCATCCTAAAAGCACTTGATGTAATCTTGTTAATCTAAAGGATTAAATTAAGTATAGCAAATCAAGCTAAGAATATTTATGCATGAATAATTTCCATAAAAGTGACACTCTAAAAGAGGTCGAGTAAAACATGTTTTTACTTATGCAATATTTTGTTGACATTAAAAGTATGTATGAATATGATGATATTCTAGATATACGTTGTGATGCCTTACAAAGAACAGGTTAGAAGACAAAAAAGCTGAAAGACATCTCAAAGGATGTGGAAGCAAGCAATGATAACCTAAAAGGGAAATGAACACAAAGCTTTGACGAATATGTAACACCGAGGACGGTGTTAATTCTAAGGGGGAAAGGATGTAACATCCCCTTAATACGCGACCAGGAAAGCGAAGTGTCAGTAAAAATCATTGTAAGTACTAATCCTAACTTCATCAAAATTGTGGACGAAATTGATAATGTTAGGAGACTTATTGCGTTGCACGACTAAAACAATTGTTGCGGACGAATCCACTAGGGGGAGAGGTCAAAGGCTAGTGAAACCTTGAGAATTTTAGATTTTGATGAATAGGGGTCATCATGGTACAATGGAGTACTGAATGGAATGTGATTTGTATTTCTCACTATTTGGCATGAATCCAATAATGTTCTTATTGTTGAGAATGTGTTCATCGCATGCAAATACGAAAGGATTGATACTATCCTTTGAACAATAGCATAAAACAAGTTATTACTATCTTTATAAAATTGGTCTTAGAGCACACAATATTATTATTATTTTTCCTTTAGGTGCATATCCGAATTTTTATTATAAAATGAAAGGAGACACTACCTTAAGTATAAAGGTGAGATAAACTAGCTTTACCTACTAATATGAATGAGAACTATATATATATATTGTAAGGTAAGCGTTATGAATGAACCACATATATATATATATATATATATATATATATATATATATACATTATGTGGTAAGGAAACATTATAGGACATCGATATATTTATATATAAATAATGGATATCAATAAGGATTAAACGTGTCTTACATGAAGACTTTGGGTTTGGAAAAGAGTAGAAGTGTTGTGGATTATGATGAATCATGAGCTCTTGCATGGACACACTAGACACTTGGTGGATTTAAAAACAAAACGTGGAAATATTTTTCGCCACTTGGCTCCTTGGGAGCCAAGAGGGGTTCTTTTTATTTTTCGTTGAGACTGTGGAGGAGGACACACTGACAATGAGAAAGGGAAGTTCACTGGAGGGTGTTGAACGATATCTAAAACCGCAAGACCTCGACTGCGTTTGTGATCATGCTAGATCCTGGAGATAACCATGGTCTTAGTCTGGCTATCAATCTGGAGAGTGGAGGACACGACTTCACTCAGTGGTCTATGTATGATGTTATTTGCAAAGCCAGGATGTTCTGACTAGCGAATAGAAAGGGAATACTCTGAATATTGATCGAGAAGAGGAATTGATGAAGGAACGCGAGCCAATTGGGGGTTTTGGGAGAAAGTTCCAAGCTGCAGGTCAGTGCAAATTTGATTTTCATTATGGATCTGGTATGGCACCATACATCTCCGCTTTCATTTTATGAATTTTTCCATTTATTAATGTCTGCGTTATAAGGTATGGAACGCCTTTCCAATTATCTGGAAGTAGCAACTAGTCTACCCATGTAGGCGTTGTAAAATGTGGAATCTTTTTAGCATGAAGTAGATCTAAACTTAATTGTTGTGACTTCCTTTTTAAAATATAGTGGATCTAATATTGTTGACTGCGATTGTGCATTGGAAACGTTGTATAGTTTTTATTAAGATTGATTGTGATTGTGCATTGGAAACGTCGTGTAATTTTTATTAATATTGATTGCGATTGCGCATTGGAAACGTCGTGTAATTTTTATTAAGATTGATTGCGATTGTGCATTGGAATCATTGTGTAATTTTCATTAAGTTTGATTGTGAATTGTGCATTGGAAAACACTGTGTAGTTTGTTTTCGACGGTGAACCCGATCCAGTGGGATCCTATGTAATGGAATCGCTGTGTATTTCTTCTGTGTATAAACTATGGGTCACCTTCTTATGGAGGATCGACTCGGGGTTTGGTTTTCCAATAAAGGTTTGGATGATTCCTCTCTAGAAAATGAGTCCATGTTAGATTTGCTTACTGCAGCATTTTATGTAATGCCCATAGAATGGGTGATCTTTTTCTTGCGTGTTTGATTTGAAAGGTTGGATCTAAATCTTGTTACATTGGCACTTTGGGGGATGGATCTGTGAACAAATCACAGTTTTAATAAAATTTTGAACAATAACAAATCTTATTTGAATATGTAGCCAGAGACGTAGCTGAAACGATCTCCATGAATTTCGTTAGTACTGTGTATTTTTAGAAAATGTTAATTAAATCAATTGCAAACGATATCCATGATAGATCTGGTATTCTAGGAAACGATATCCATGTGTTTATCGAGATCTGACAGGGAAGGTGTTGAGTCTCCTTACCATAGTTTTGTTTTTCCTCTGTAGAGTATGGTGGTATGAATGTATTGTCCTTAACTATTAGGGAATGCGTTTTGCATTCGATTTGACGTAGGAATGTATCTTGTTGGGATCTGATAGGGAATGTGTTTTGCATTACTTCAGATATATGAATGTATCATGTGTGTGATTTACTATTATACTCCATGTTTTGAGTCTGGAATTTATTATTCCTGTGTTTTACATTTAATTGTATTTGGGTTTTAAACTTTGTGTGCCTAAAATTTACTATTTTAGAGCTAATTCTGATCTTTTCCTATATATATGACGAGAGATCTCGATGGTTGTTCTTTGACTGAGTTTTAAAGGTTACCATTTATTAAGTGTTAATATTTTTGCAAAAGGGAGGAGTTCAATGTTGTGTTAATATCTTGTAAATAGCCAAATTTCTAATGCTGCATTAATATTCAGAATATAAATTTAACCTGGTGTACGCTTGAGTATTTAGTTGATTTTAATTATACTCTATAATGGAAACAAGTGCTTACATTACAATAAAACAGGAAAGGATTGGATAACAAATAATGGAATATTAGAAAAAGGGCATTCATGATATACTAGTTAAGGGAATGTCCTTATCTTAGTATATGGATATCCTATTAAATAGTATGAGCTCATTCTATTGATGGTAATAGGTAACTTATAAATAATATTAGTATAAATAATTACTTCGAAAAGGGTTTTCCTTTTATTGGGATGGTAGCATAAATATTGAAAACTTTTTGGTTGAATGGGTTGACTAGATTACTTATTAACCATGTCTTTTGTCATGGAAAACCTATGATGTCCATTGATTGAAAACCAAGTCATTTCGGTTGAATCTTTAATTGTTTCTAAAAGGATTCACTCTTTACTATTTATTGAGGATTGAATTAGGATTGGAGGGATATATGTGATTACAAGTATGCCTTATTTCCTTAAATAAGAAGGGTATGGATATGACAGTTTTCGATAAAACTTGTGAGTGATTGTCTTAGCTCTCCTCCTTAGTGGATTTATCGCTCAGCTCGGGTGTGGTTTTATATGGATAAACATATGTCAAATGAAGCCTTATGGTTAGGAGGAAAGTTGTAGACATGCTTTTAGTCGCCCAAGCTAAAATAAGTATCTGTATTGATTAGCATTGTTTATGGATTTAATTTATCTTTTTTTTAAGTTTATTACGAAACTTGTGTTCTTGGATTTATAGTTTGATATCTAGTACTAATATGCATGGTGAGATACATGACTTCAAGTGGTGGTTACAGAAGTTGTCCCAATGGTGGAAAGGCGTTGGAATAACTCTTGAAAGACAGTGTAGAGTAAATCAGTTGTATATGTGCATACTTGTTAATTAGCTTCTTTTATCATCTAAAGCATATCTAACATTGTTGTTTGCTTCACTCAAGAGAATCATGTTTCATCTCTGACGTTTATGCCCAGGATATCAAGTACAAAGTATGTTACCTTGTTACGAAGGGTGCTAACCACAATTAAAAGACAAGGTTAATGTGTAAATCGTTATCTAATTCAAAAGATAGTCTTGCGAATAATGTAACGGTTGTACATGATTAAGTTTTCAATAAGATTGGCTTATGTAAATTAGTATTCAAGTGATTGTATTTTGGATTCTTAATCTCAAAAGAATGTTTATGGTTAAGTAAACAATGATTCTAATTTTACTTGGTGTAATTATTTGTATTTAGAAGAAGAAATTTTATATTGCCCACCTGGAGAATCTATTCAGGTATTTGGGGTATGCTCATTTGGTATCAGAGCTGAAGTTGCAACACTTGGGCCTTTATGGGAAGAACAAAAATCAGAAGGTACAAGTTGGATAAAATAATGATTGGGTGGCTACAGATAACCGAAAGCAATAAGGTAAATATCGAGGAATACTTTCCCTCTCGAACTATGAGTCATCTGAACTTTAAGCAATAACTGTAAGTATATATCTAATCCTTGTTGACTCACTAATGTGACAATTAGAATGTAGATTAAAGCAAGTTCCTCTAGAAAAGAAAATAATTATTTATTTCCTTGTCATGATGAATGCATGGTAATCTTTGAAATTCATATAGAGGGAGATGCAATGATGAAGACGAACTAACCTTGTAGTTTTTGTGTTATAGGAAGTAAATGAAGGGTGCAAAGTTCCTTCAAGAAACCTATGGATGGATGAGGATTATGCTCAAACTAAAGTGACCAATTGGTCATCTAAAAACGAGATAAGTACCATTTTCGGGTTTTGAGTATAATATGATTCCTATAAAATAAATTTTAGTTACCAGTACTAAGAAAGGGAATTAGAATGCATAGTGCATAGATTCATGGCAATTTAATAGTGTGGACTATTAAATAATATGTTATCCTTTGGGACGTCGAAAGGAATAATTTAGATACCAATTAAACTAATACAAGGCGAAAATCCTAAGAATAAATATCTAGGCATGATACGCATGAAAAACTTTGTAAGAATATTAAGAATAGATGACAACCATTCTTCTTTAGACATATGACCTCTCTTGTATCCCAAGTACCTGCATGGGAACCCGTGACAATTTTGAGGTGGCATATTAAATGGAAACTTTCTATGTCATTAGAAAAAATGCATTTTGACATAATACATGTGTATACATTAGTAGGAAAAGCATAGTGTTAATAATGTATATTTATTAGAGACATTAAACATTGATTAATAGGAATTATGGTTACAAATTACGGTACCCTTGATGTTTTATGAAGTGTCTCTTTAACTTCCAAATGCTAAGTGATAACACTTTCATTTTCACCTGTGATTGTAGACAAAATGGTTAATTGAAAACGTAGAACATGATTTTGTTAGAAGCAATCATTGTATGTTATAGACAAGCGTAAAAATTCATGTCAATAGACGTATCACTACTTAATTAGTTTGAAGGAAATATTGACCCATTTGGGTGTATGTTATTGGTAACGGATTTATGTTATTGTAAAAGTAAGTGATTAAATAAGACATATTAGAAATTGAGTAATAGAGTTAAAAAAACACTTATGGGTAAGTGGCGAGTTTAGTCTTATTGACTTGGTATGGGTATATATATGATTATATACTACGAAAAATTCTTCTACGACTAAAATTCTCACCTTATGACTACATTATGAAATGTTGTATTAACAAATAGTTTTGGATACTATCACTATTTATGTGACCTTATGAAAAACGAGATCATTGGAACTGTTCATTGTTGTTAGTTTCATTTTAACTAAGGAAGATCATTTGGAAAGTTGGGTAACGATGATAAAGGTGTGCACTTTTACTATTATGCATATACAAATCAAATAAAATCAGTATCAGTCATGCTAAAAGTGCACATGTATAAATACTAATATTATATCACCCGTTATGCAATAAATGGGGTGATTCAAACCATTATATTGTAGTATGAATTTTAATTAGGCAATAAATCGATTGCTTATTCCTATTGAATAAAGATAACATATAAAGTCAATTGAAATCAATGGTGGGAATCGTTACATGAAATATAGAGTTTTATACAATTTGATATCATGACTAACTATTCATGGAGAAATGCAGGCATCGGGGACTAGGTTATGGAAATAAGATAGAGATCCATGATGGGAACCAAATTTCTATGACTGCAAGCAACCAAATGACATGAGAGACATTCAACAGATGTGAAACTGAAAAGAAGAATGTACAGGAGGTACATGCTTACATATATGTATAATAGGTATATGTTTCCCCTCAGCCAGCTAAGCACCAGTATGCAACCTAGGTACTCCCAGGTGTAATACATATGGTTAGACTCCTTTCCACTTGAATTTATGTTGTACGAGAGTCCCAGGGATGATTTTAAGAACCCCCCCTAAATTTATATGTATAAAAAATGGGCGAACCCCCGTGCTACATATAAACTTATGAAGGCTATTTTATCAATAATTTAATATGTATATATAATTATTGGGTGAAACTTTCATAGAATTATAAAATCTTGTAAATTTTAAGCAAATCTTTCACATCATAAAAACTTGTAAAATTTTTGGCAAATCTTTCACAGATTTAGAAAATCTTGTGAAATATTGGCGAACTTAAACTAAACTATAAAAACTTGTAAAGTATTGAAAATTGGTTCAATTTCAAAGGATTTTGCATCCATTAAAGAAGATGGAAATGCACATTTTGAGTCCCTTTACATGGAGGAAGAAGATCCAGAACTTGAATCAACACAAATCATGTTGGAAATATACCCCATTTGATCTCGAACAGTAAAAATGAGGAACTAATATAATAAGTAGAAGAAGAGGAAATTATAAATGCCATTTGGGAACTTACCCATTATAAGGCTTTGGGGCCTAAAAACTTCTCCATCCATTTCTACAAGGCCCACTAGTTTATCATCAAATTGGACCTAAAATGCATGTCCTTGATTGCTCAAAAAAAGACATAAATTAGGGGGCAATATCGACTCATCATTATTATCTCTTATTCTGAAAGAGGCAAAACCCATGTTCGTTCAACAAATTTCAGCCCATTTCTCTTTGCAAATACTCATATAAGATCTTAACCAAAATAATGGCAAATAGAATTCATAAGATATTCTTGAAGATAATCTCCAATGATTAGGATGGTTTCATGGATAAGATACGTATTATAAACAATATAATTATGGTTCAAGAGACAATCCATTATAACAAAGAAAACAAAAGACATGTATGATAATAAAAAAGGAAACAAAAGACAAAGGTATGATCATAAAAGTCAACATAGCCAACACATTCGACCAAGTAAAACATTCCTTCTTGTTTGATGTCCTTTATAAATTTGGGTTAAATAATCATTTTGTCCAATGGGTTCAAGCTTGCATATGTGGCCCCTTTATTTTTCCCTTAGTTAATTGGAGGCCCACTTATTTTTTTTAAAGCAATAGGGGAATGAGATAAGCTTTCTCTCTCTCTCCCCTTTTATGCATCATAATGGTCGTGGAACTGAGTAGATATATGGAATTTGAATAGATATTTGGCAACTTTCATGGACTGAACTTTTCCAAAGGGGTCAAAGCAATGAACCACTCGCATTTCATTGATAATACTCTTGCACTAGGAGGGCACAAATAATGATAACTTAGATATTCAGAAGTGTATTGTATCATTGAATCCTTGGTGAATCAAGTAGGGAGGATAATAATGGAAAAATCTAAATATACGACTAAAATGTAAACCCACTTCTCCTTTGATCCATCTCTAGAATTTTGCAATTTCCTAGCTCTAAAACATGGACCAATTTCATGTATCTTGGAATTCCTATTTCTCTCAACATCCATATAGTAGTTTTTTAGTAGGGTATAATCAACACGATAAAGAATAAATTTCAGTAGTGGGGTTCATAATCATATTGAATCTTATACATCAAATTTTTCGTATTAAGTCGGTTCTATCAGTTCGCCCCTTTATCAGTGTTCTTCCAAGCTATCCCCTTCTCACATCATGTAGAAAATAGCCTGAGAGATTCAAAAATATCTTTAGCAAAGGACCCTAAAGACCAACCAACTGAAAGGTTCAAAGATAAAAAAATTTGAACAAGTTATGAGAAAGATTAATATTTCCCTCCCAAGTCCTTTAGAATATGAGGGAACTAACTGCAATCCATTAAGCTCATAGGATGCTTCTTTCCAACATCGTAAGGGAGGAACACTTCTGGGACATATAATCTCATATGTACACAGTATAGCCCACTGTAGAAGTTATGCTGAAAATTAAAAAACTATACAAGAAAAAATGTATGATTAGTTTAAACTCTAGACAAAGAAAAACAATGGTTCCCATGCTTTTTCTTATGGTTGGGAGACACCTATTTTTCTTCTATATATAGAAGTGGGGTTTCATCCAGAAAAAAGTGGTGATTTGGAAGGGTATTGTGCAAGAAGAAGACACCAAACATCTTACGGATGTATTTAGGACAAAGGTTAAGTGAGGCTTCAACCACACTAGGACAAAAGAAGGCGCTAATGATTTGCGGCGTAGTCAATCATGCAATAAATTGTTGTAATGTAATATTTTAGAGTGGTGTCTAGGGTTATATTTTACAATTAAAATGATTGAAGTGGATCTCATTGAACGACCACCAGGATATATCAATCTTAAGCTTGGATCTATCAAGCACGGAGAGGGATCCAATTTATTGAGGTGCAATATTTTTAATCTTAAGTTTTTTACATGTATAGAAAATTTTTACCTGTCTCCCCCATACTGGCCTGTAAAGCACCTTGATACTCTCGGTGCAACTAATATTGGTATTTAATAACAATGATAAATTTAACTACCATAATTTATTTTCCAGGCAAAGAAACATTTTCTCGATAAAACAGAATGAGAAAGTATGGATGGGACTCTTGCTTAAATTCAACTCAGCATAACAATAGCAAACAAACAAGTGTCAAATGTTTGTCTTGGAATTAAGATAACTATCATTGTATTGAATCTAGATTAATTTTAAAGATACAACTCATCAATAAACAAACAATTAATGCCCCGATAAAGGACATAAGTATAAATAGTCCATGATCTTCTGCAACTTATCCATCGAAACTAGTACACGTGGGATTCTCTTAAAGAGCTCCTTCATATCATCTTCCAGGAGTCCAAAACTTTCCAAAATCTCAAATTTCTTCTCGAAAATTTCAATACCTTTACTAGTAACAAAAATCCCAGGTTGAAATTTGAAAAACCTCTAGACATCATCCTCTCATACAAACAGGTTTTAAAGATACTGGATGTTGGGACACCGAGTTTTCTCTATAATACTACAAAGTAATATGGGTGCCATGGATATGGACTTTTAGATTCCAGAATTCTTCCAAAATGAGGACCAATGTTTTTAAGAACACAATATTGGGTTTTAATTGTCGGTCAACCTAAAGAGTAGAATAGATGGGGTTCTAGTAATGAGCTTCCTTAATTTTTTGTGAATCTTGAGTCTCTAATGAAGTGAACCGCTTGTTCAGGTATATGAATGGATATCCTTTTGATCACAAATGGACTTATTTTAAGAATTTTTGAGACCTCAAACTAGGATATCCAACATTCAATGAGTAATAAATCTGACATGGGGCATGTTTTCTTTGCTTTCCAAACTCATCCTTGTCTTCCATATTTTAGGAAAAAAACGGCCCCTTGAATGCTTGTCTTACGGCCTCCTCGGTTTTACTTATGCCATGAGTGGAAAGGAGATTTACATGCAAATATGTAGCCTATGCAAAACTATGCAAATAATTATCTTCATATACGTAATAAGGCTACTATAAATTTGTAGGTACCTCCCCAAAAATCTTAGTTATATTTGCACTTGCTTTGAATTAAACTATATTCAATGAGCCTAATGTACATCAAGATCAAAGTGTTGGAGAAAACAAAATATTTTGAGCTAATGCTTTGATCAATGTATATAATTTGTAAGGGGCATTGAAAAATTATACAACAAGTATTCCCCTCATATCAAGTATAATGTGATCCAAAAAAAAATAAGTTGACTGATATGGTTGCCATGCAACTAGTAGATGATGAACACTTACTAAGGATGGTTGTGGTTATTGGATTTCTAGATTTTTTTGAGAACATAGCAAAAAGATACCGTAGTATGAACCTTTGTCGAGTAGAGAACTTGAATTTATTGAATGGTAGTAAGGATATGTTTGATCAATTTGCTGGAGAAAAATTAGATCAACATCAAGCTAATATGGATTTAACCCAACATCACTTGATGATTCAGTATGTTGAACCACTCCTTCGTGTGGTATATTAGAGCTAAGATTCTCATTTTTCTCTATTGGAAGAATTGAAAGTACATCCCAGTTCCATCTAATTATGTCATGGGAGTATTGGCATCCATCATAGGGACATAAGATCCTTTAATAAAATCTTGTTCATTGCGTACACTTATGAATCTATACATCACCTGCAATTTGAATATACTAAAAAGTCAGTAAATTTGATAATGAAGGGTATGTACATAATATAGCACATTTGTTTCAACAAAAACCAGCTCTAATATCTGGTAAGAATTTGAAGGGACAAGTTCTCATTGGACTTCATAATAAATCCATACCTACAACATTGAACATCACGGAATATCATTTTCCTTCCAATAATTTGCTCCTCAAATCCTCTTTACAAGGGGAGTGAATTGTTGATCAAGAGAGTGTGTTGCATACAACCAAAATATGATTGTGGCCAAAAGGATATCTCAAAGATATGATGTTGAATTAGCAAGTGACCCAATTTCCAATATGAGTACATGTTGAATTAATGCACCTAATGATTTCTAGAGTGGATTGCAAACCACTTCTACTACAATTTTACGCTTAACCTATTCAAAAAATCATCAACAAATATCCTTTTCTAGTTTAAGGGGTTTGTGTTTGTATGTGTAATATGTATTCCATGCGGCATTACTATGACGGATGGGGTAATCCTGGATGAATGAAATTAAATGTCATAACCAACAGTGACATATGTATATCAAAATATTTTAAAAACAGAGGGATTTCAACAAGTGGATAATGAAATAGAGCTGAGTATATTCATCAAGAAAAATGTAAGACATTGTTTTGCAAGGATCAAACAAACTATAATTTACACGCTTGTTGAAGATATTCTACATGTCTCCAATATAGACTATTGCTAGCAATGGTGTGACTCCAAACTTAGCCACCCTTGGACTTAGTACATTACTATCAAGCACCAATGCAAAGAATGCCACACCTATCACAAGAAACATGATTGGGGTGATGATAGCTGCAACACCCCATCCATATTTTCCAAATATGTATTTTCTTAGAAGAATCATGCTGAAAGTAATGATTCTGACATAATTCTAGCATATGTAGAGAAATCCTCAATAAATGAATGTTGAGTACTTATTTAGACTCAGAAATTTGAAACTACATCAAAATACACATTAAGAATAGTTAGAACCATAGATTACGAAATGGCACACGAGTAACCAAAATCATAAAAAGACACAGACAAAACCTCATCCTTCCAAATCCTATAGAACATAAAATAGCATGCATATTGTCCTATAACGTTTTAAAATAGGAAAGCCTCAAAGTAAACAAATGGAATTAAAAAAACAAAGAACAAAATGCTATAGTATTAAAATGGTAATAATCCTCTTAATATAACTATAATATAACTACAATTATCATGAGCAAAAAATTCAAAATACATGAGGTGGTCAATTGAAATCCTAAAATTATTAGGAAATTTTAATTATGAATTAATATGGAAAAAGGAGAAAAAATACAAAGAATGATGAAATCAAACTGGTATATTTGGATGGACCCGACAATGCCTTTAACATAATAATAATGACCACTTTTAGGAACAATTCCAAGCATTGAGGTGATGTGATGGAAGAATAAGGACAACAACTTTTTAAAATTTACCTCAGATCACACAGTAGCAGCACCTAAATATGGAGTGTTCCTCAAATTCATGAGACACAAACAGAGCAAAGCCAATGGATCCTATGCTCTTTAGAGATATGGAGGTTCACCTCAGTACGAAGCTGGTAAGAGTACATCTCAACAAGCATAGAACATGATACCATCCACAATTAGCACAAGATGCTCCACAAGGGAGATGAGGGACAAATAAATATTGGAATTTGCTCAATGTCCCCAAGCAGTATGGAGTCATGCACCATTACCCTATTGTAAAACCATTGCTGCAAAATATTATTTCGGGGAATATGTTACCAAGGTTTTAGAACTAAACTCATTGGAAACATTGGAAAATATTGGCAAGCATAAAATTTAGATATGAAAAACACAGAAATATTAACAACCTGAAAAAATTGGAAATATCAAAATCGCAGATATTTACAATACTAGTAAAAATATCACAAAAAATGTACGATTGTGCTTTAAATAGTGAAATCAATAAAAAAAATCAATTAAAGTGCAATGCTAAAAATGATATAGCATTCTTCAATTTATGGTAATGGTACATATATTTAAGACTGTAAAGAAAAGAGAAATCTGATTTATGGTAATGATACATATATTTAAGACCATAAAGAAAAGAGAAATCTGATTTACCATAATAAGAATATTTTAATTACCCTGTTAAAGTTATATTTTCAAGAAACATTTATTAACCTGTTACAGTTATCTTTCCAATAAACATTTCCATAAAAGGAACATTTCTTACAACACTTTTCATATGATTACTATAGCTAAGAATTTCCTACTTCATCATCAAAAGTTCTACAATACTAGTCATATTATATGCAAACCAAAATAGATGGAATCAAACAAATAAAAGCTAGTGTATAACCTTATATGCAGAAGGATGAGTTGCAATGTTAACACTTAAATAACAATCTTTTGGATATGCACCCTTTTGAATATCTCACAATGCTGCGTATTAAAGGTAGAGAGGTTTCAAGAGCTTTCTTAAAATCAATGTCACTACTTTGATATTTCTTCTTGAGAATCATTTACGGAACATTATTAGAAAGATATGCATTTGGAAAAAGAGTGAAATTCCCTTCTTTAATGATAAAATTTTAATTAAGATTTACCAATTCAAGGAAAACGCTATAAAAGGAACTTTAGGAAGAGATTATGTGACTCCAGTAACCGTACCAGAATACATGTTGTAGAAATTGTCACAAGAAAAAAGGATCATCAATAATAACAAATTTAAAGGATGACATGTGTATTGGTTATATATATATTTAAATTTAACATTTGATAGAATAATGCAAGTTATTGGAAAACATAAGATACTAACATAGATCCATCTTAACCCCGCATATATTAAGCAACATTGAAGGATAAAAAATACAACCTAGGTTGAAATCATGGCAGGCTTACCCTCGCCCCGCCTAGTGGAAGGTCATGTGTAACTTTATTATGGCTATGCCAAAATGTAATTTAATCACAGCTGATTAATGAACCTTCAGGACAATATCACATGATTGGGTTTCAACATTCATACACATCCATACATACATACATACATATTTCTCCAAGGGTTTGCAAGCTATCTCAACTGGTTGAACTATTTCCCAAGGCATGTTTCCAATGGAAAGGCCAGAGGTTACAAATTCAAATCCAATTTAGTCCCTTAGGGTTACCAACCAATGTTGTGGCTGGTAGTTGAGCCGCCCCCATCGAAATATTCAGACGAAGAGGGAAGAGTTCTGCAAGGTTTTAAAAAAAGAGTTGAGTGGGTTAGTTGAATCGGTTTGAAGAGACCAATTTCAAGGTGGAGATCTGAGAAGTCATGGATTCAAGTATGGTAGAATCCCTCTGGGTTGGAAGTATGTGTTTTAGTTTGGTGGGGAATTTACCCATATCCATTCATAAAATGTGACAAATCTCATGAAAGGTTTCCTTGCGGACATTATCCATGGAATATATATATATTAGTTGCAGTGTTGCATAAAAATATGATCATGACACATCCCATTCACCTGCACTCTAGAGTGCACCCTCCTTTGCTATTGAAATATGTATATTTAACTTGATGTTTTCTGATAATTGAAAGTACAGAATCAAATAGGTAAAAAATTATAGCCAACCTTTAGTGCCCAATGCCCATGTATCAAGGAAAATAAAGTAATGAGACAATGATATCACAATCCATGTAGCATAATAATAACATGATTATGAAACCTCTTCAATTATAATTTCTACTTGAGAAAAGGGGTTGCAATTCCCACAAACTCAAGTAATTCCCTCAAGTGATGAAGACGATAATAACACAGAAAATTCATAAAAAAAAGTGTGATGCTCAACATACATGTGATATCCATAGTTAGATCCCTTATTGATTTCACTGATTGCATGTTCATATCGTAACATCAAAACTCATTTTTTATGGTCCTTTCTCCCATTGTTGAACATTTTAACATAGTGAAAATACAAGGTAATACCTTAGGTCTGAAAATATTCATTTGTATAACCAACTACTTCGCACCAAGAACCAACATTAAACTCGGGATGAAGAAACTTACCATTGCAACCTTTACCCTGGGAAAAGAACTCGATATAAACCCATTGAAACACAATCAGATGAAATTTTGAGACAATCTATGCAATGTTGGACACTTCTCAAATCCCATTTTAGCATTTCCAACATTTCAGACCCTATAACAACATTATGGGCACTCCTACAGCCTCAAAAGGCCATGCCTCAAACTTCCATGATCGCAAAAACATTCATAATCTAACCAAACAGATTATGAGGCATAGATTCTCCTCCAAGTTAAACAAAAATAAAAATACCTATGAAGATTTTTTTTAAAGAAAAAGAGAAACTACCTCTTAAAAGGGCCATACAACCACTCGTGTAAAATCCTAGCCTACCCTCTTTAACCTACCAAAAATGGTTTTGAGAAAACAAGGGATTCATGAAATCAAGTAACATGATTACCTTGTGCATGCCACCATGAAATTAATGTTATGATTCTTAAAATTGTGAAATATTGATCAATCCTTTATATTTTTAGGTGTGAGACAAGGTACACCTTTTATTTTTTTTAATTTTAACAATCTTTCCCTTTTGAATCTTTGGTCCATAAAGTGCAGGTTTTCCTTTGGGTTTTACTTCTTATAAAAAGGTCCTTTTAATATTTGAATAATAATGGTCAATTTGTAAATCAGGCCCTTTCCAAATAACATAAAGAATGGATAACCCTCTGACCTGATTATTGAATCAAATCTAAGTTAAAAATTGGGCTCCCTTCACATTGTAATGAAAATTAATTATGAGTGGTATTTCCACTTGGGGTATCTCAAAAAATTCCTTCTTGATCAATATCCTTCAATAAGTATGAGTGAACATAATTAATAATGTTTAGAAGGCGACCTTTTTTCCTTGAGACTATTTGTTGTCCATAATTAATAGTATTTTGTTCTCTTTTAACATATATCATGTTCACCATAATTAATAGTATTTTGGTATTTCTATCCCTAGAAGGGATCTTCATTGAATTTTAATTTGCAACAGTTTCAAGGTTTCATTAATTGATAATTCACTTTTAAAGTTTATGGAGGCCACTAGAGGCCCAACATTCTCCTCCATAACATTATTCAACCCCTTTATTGACTATGCAAATCTGCAAGTCGCTTCTATTGAGAATCTAATCTTGGTATATTTATCCATTAGGAAAATGTTTCAATGTTTATACCTACTATATCAAAATATTTTTAACCCATAAAAGTATGAATGATGATGCAAGTTTAGACATTTACCTTGCAACCTATGCCTTTTAAAATTTTAATACTTTGTTTTATATGTTTTATAAAAAAAGGAACAACCCCAACGTTCTTCACAGAGTTTATTTTGGCAAGTTGTCATTACTTGATGTTTGTTAGCATCTCATTTTTGTTGAAGCACTCTTCGGTAACTCATATTTGAGCTTGAATAATATGGTTGAACATGCATAAATTTCATTATTTAAAGAAATTAAACAATGGTGTAATTTTACCTCTTCATTTCAACTCTTACAAAAATTCATACTCTGTTTACGTATTTGAAAGCGTACCCCTATCTCATTAAGATAACAACTCTCATATTGGTGTTGTGTTTTGTAATTTTTATAAGGATATTCATTGCATTTTATAGATCACCACATTGCAAGTTAGGCACTTGAATAACTACACCAAACCTTGGAAGAAGACGAATTTGGTTTTTGTTCATCACAATGATATCTTTTGGTAGGCTTGAGTCTGACATGAACCTATATCTAACAATGAATCAAAATATGTATCTTTCAGTTGTAATTTGTATTGTTGTATATTAAGAGGCTTTGTATGCTTAGGAATAGAGGGATAGGACCATAGCCTATGAAATCTACTATGGAAAAATTTCAAATGGAATTGAAGAAGAAATAGTTGAAGACACTGTTTGGAAACTAGATTTTAGAGAAATGGAAAAAGAAACTACAGCTTTTGGAAGAACCTTTATTAATTGGTCGTCGACCTTGAAAGGTAAATCAAATAGCAATTGTTTCACATAATAGATTTTTTTACAACACAATTTGGCTATATTTGGAAATAATTGCCACCCATCTATCATAGATGCAATCCTCATGGAATTTAACGAATCTGAACTTAGATAATGATTGTTGCAGACAAGGATGCAAGTGGGATAGATTTACCTACAACATATTTTCAAGAGAATCGATCATGGTATTGGCATTACTAATGATTATGAATATTGAAAAATATTGGATATTGAAGATACATTAGCCCTATTTGAAAATAAGAAACTCTTAACCAGTAAATGTGTGCTCTGGTCATGATAGATTTGGTCTTGACATTCCTAGTGATTATGAATATTTGGAGATACTGAAGAAAGAAAATACATTAGTTCCGCTTCCAAATGTGAGATAATCAAATGAAATCCTTGTTTCATAATAAAATGTGTGCTTATCAATAGAACTAGTAAACAAAGCTCTATTTGTGTGCTAGTAAATAAAGCTCAATAAGTACTTGTCAATAGAACTAGTAAACAAAGATACTCTTCAAAACCAATTTAACAATGGCAGGACTGAGGAAAAAATTAAAGAAAGAAAGTACATATTCTTAATTGAGTTCGAATGGCTGTGAGCAACTACTAATTACACAAAAATCCTTTTGCTTATAGTATTGTAATACAAAAAGCAATCCTTGGGACAAACAAACTCAAGGATTTAATAACGAGTAAACCTTGGCACATGAATATAGTAATTAACCATGCTTTCAAATGATACAAAATTATCCCTCGTAAAGACAATGCAATTCTGTCACATGACTTATTTTAAGGCATGTTCCAGACCAAATCATTCGAATTCGAAGTCAAAGACACTAACCACTCATTAGTTGAACAAATTAAGAGACCAAGTTTACAATTGTTAGTAATAAATGATCTAATTTGTTTTTCTTGATGCCAATTTAGTATGTCCTTTGTCAATTTATACTGGAAACTGTGTTATTTGCATTTAATTACATGCAAGGAAATAAAATCAAGCATGTAAGGAATATCGGTAGTTCAATTTAGGTCATCATACAAATATTGGTAGCTGAGCCACCCCCATCAAAATACTCAGACGAAGAGGGAAGAATTCTGCAAGGTTTTAAAAAAAGAGTTGAGTGGGTTAGTTCAATAGGCTTGAAGAGACCAATTTCAAGGTGGAGATCATAGAAGTCACGGATTCAAGTATCATAGAATCCCTCTGGGTTAGAAGTATGTGTTTTAGTTTGGTGGGACATTTACCCAGATCCATTCACGAAATGTGACAGATCCCGTAAAGGGTTTCCTTGCAGACATTATCCATGGAATATATATATATATATATATATTAGTTGCAGTGTTGCATAATAAATATGATCATGACACATCCAATTCACCTGCACTCTAGAGTGCAACCTCCTTTTCTATTGCAATATGTATATTTTAACTTGATGTTTTCTGATAATTGAAAGTAGAGAATCAAATAGGTAAAAAATTATAGCCAACCTTTAGTACCCAATGCCCATTTATCAAGGAAAATAAAGTAATGAGACAATGATATCACAATCCATGTAGCATAATAATAACATGATTATGAAAGCTCTTCAATTATAATTTCTACTTGAGAAAAGGGGTTGCAATTCTCACAAACTCAAGTAATTCCCTCAAGTGATGAAGACAATAATAACACAGAAAATTCATAAAAAAAAAGTGTGATGCTCAACATACAAGTGATTTCCATAGTTAAATCCCTTATGGATTTCACTGATTACATGTTCATATCGTAACATCAAAACTCATTTTTGATAGTCCTTGCTCCCATTGTTGAACATTTTAACATAGTTAAAATACAAGGTAATACCTTATGTCTGAAAATATTCCTTTGTATAACCAACTACTTCACACCAAGAACCAACATTAAACTCGGGATGAAGAAAATTACCATTGCAACCTTTACCCTGGGAAAAGAACTCGATATAAACCCATTGAAACACAATCAGATGAAATTTTGAGACAATATATGCAATGTTGGACACTTCTCAGATCCCATTATAGCATTTCCAAAATTTCAGACCCTATAACAACATTATGGTCACTCCTACAGGCTCAAAAGGCCATGCCTTAAACTTCCATGATCGCAAAAACATTCATAGTCTAACCAAACAGATTATGAGGCATAGATTCTCCTCCAAGTTAAACAAAAATAAAAATACCTATAAAGATTTTTTAAAAAGAAAAAGAGAAACTACCTCTTAAAAGGGCCATACAACCACCCGTGTAAAAGCCTGGCCTACCCTCTTTAACCTACCAAAAATGATTTTGAGAAAACAAGGGATTCATGAAATCAAGTAACATGATTACCTTGTGCATGCCACCATGAAATTAATGTTATGATTCTTAAAATTGTGAAATATGGATAAATCCTTTATATTTTTAGGTGTGAGACAAGCTACACCTTTTTTTTTTTAAATTTTAACAATCTTTCCCTTTTGAACCTTTGGTCCATAAAGTGCCAGGTTTTCGTTTGGGTTTTACTTCTCTTATAAAAAGGTCCTTTTAATATTTGAATAATAATGGTCAGTTTGTAAATCAGGCCCTTTCCAAATAACATAAAGAATGGATAACCCTCTGACCTGATTACTGAATCAAATCTGAGTTAGAAATTGGGCTCCCTTCACATTGTAATGAAAATTAATTATGAGTGGTATTTCCACTTGGGGTATCTCAAAACTTCTATCTTGATCACTATCCTTCAAGAAGTATGAGTGAACATAATTAATAAGATTTAGAAGGCAACTTTTTTTTTCCTTGAGACTATTTGTTGTCCATAATTAATAGTTATGAGAAAACATAATGAATAGTATTTTGTTCTCTTTTAACAAATATGATGTTCACCATAATTAATAGTATTTTGGTATTTCTATCCCTAGAAGGGATCTTCATAGAATTTTAATTTGCAACAGTTTCAAGGTTTCATTAATTGGTAATTCACTTTTAAAGTTTATGGAGGCCACTAGAGGCCCAACATTCTCCTCCATAACATTATCCGGCCCCTTTATTGACTATACAAATCTGCAAGTCGCTTCTATTGAGAATCTAATCCTGGTATATTTATCCATTGGGAAAATGTTTCAATGTTTAGACCTACTATATCAAAATATTGTTAACCCATAAAAGTATGAATGATGATGCAAGTTTAGACATATTACCTTGCAACCTATGCCTTTTAAAATTTTAATACTTTGTTTTATATGTTTTATAAAAAGAGGAACAACCCTAACGTTCCTCACACAGTTTCTTTTGGCAAGTTGTCTTCACTTGATGTTTGTTAGGATCTCATTTTTGTTGAAGCTCTCTTTGGTAACTCAGATTTAAGCTTGAATAATATGCTTGAACATACATAAATTTCATTATTTAAAGAAAGTAAACAATGGTATAATCTTACCTCTTCATTTCAACTCTTACAAAAATTCATACTCTGTTTACATATTTGAAAGAGCACCCCTATCTCATTAAGATAAAAACTCTCATATTGGCGTTGTGTTTTGTAATTTTTATAAGGATATTCATTGCATTTTATAGATCAAATGATTGCAAGTTAGGCACTTGAATAACTACACCAAAGCTTCGAAGAAGACAAATTTGGTTTTTGTTCATGACAATGATATCTTTTGGTAAGCCTAAGTCTGACATGAACCTATATCTAACAATGAATCAAAATATGTATTTTTCAGTTGTCATTTGTATTGTTGTATATCAATAGGCTTTGTATTTTAGGAATAGAGGGATAGGACCATATCCTATGACCTCTACTATGGAGAAATTGCAAATGGAATTGAAGAAGAAATAATTGAAGACACCGTTTGGAAACTAGATTTTAGAAAAATGGAAAATGAAATTACAGCTTTTGGAAGAACCTTTATTAATTGGTCGTGGACCTTGAAAGGTAAATCAAATAGCAATTATTTCACACAATGGCTTTTTTTACAACACAATTTGGCTATATTTGGAAATAATTGCCACCCATCTGTCAGAGATGCATTCCTCATGGAATTTAACGAATTTGAACTTAGATAAATGATTGTTGCAGACAAGGATGCAAGTGGGATAGATTTACATACAACATATTTTCAAGAGAATCCATCGTGGTATTGGCATTACTAATGATTATGAATATTGGAAAATATTGGAGATTGAAGATACATTAGCTCTATTCGAAAACAAGAAACTCTTAACCAATAAATGTGTGCTCTGATCATGATATATTTGGTCTTGGCATTCCTAGTGATTATGAATATTTGGAGATACTGAATAATGAAAATACATTAGTTCCACTTCAAAATGTGAGCTAATCAGATGAAATCCTTGTTTCATAATAAAATGTGTGCTTATCAATAGAACTAGTAAACAAAGATACTCTTCAAAACCAACTTAACAATGGCAGCACTAACGAAAAAATTAAAGAAAGAACGTACATATTCTTAATTGAGTTCGAACGACTGTGAGAAACTACTAATTACACAAAATCCTTTTGCCTATAGTATTGTAATACAAAAATCAATCCTTGGGATAAACAATCCCAAGGAGAATATAGTAATTAACCATGCTTTCAAATGATACAAAATTATCCCTCGTGAAGACAATGCAATTATGTCACATGACTTATTTTAAGGCATGTTCCAGACCAAATCATTCAAAGTCGAAGTCAAAGACACTAACAACTCATTAGTTGAACAAATTAAGAGACCAAGTTTACAATTGTTAGTAATAAATGATCTAATTTGTTTTTCTTGATCCCAAATTAGTATGTGCTTTGTCAATTTATACTGGAAACTGTGTTATTTGCATTTAATTACATGCAAGGAAAGAAAATCAAGCATGTAAGGAATATCGGTAGTTCAATTTAGATCATCATACAAATATCAGTAGTTGAGCCACCCCCATCGAAATACTCAGACGAAGAGGGAAGAATTCTACAAGGTTTTAAAAAAAGAGTTGAGTGGGTTAGTTCAATCGGTTTGAAGAGACCAATTTCAAGGTGGAGATCTGAGAAGTCATGGATTCAAGTATGGTAGAATCCCTCTGGGTTAGAAGTATGTGTTTTAGTTTGGTGGGGCATTTACCCATATCCATACATGAAATGTGACAAATCCCATGAATGGTTTCCTTGCGGGCATTATCCATAGAATATATATATATTAGCTGCAGTGTTGCATAAGAAATATGATCATGACACATCCCATTCACCTACACTCTAGAGTGCACCCTCCTTTGCTATTGCAATATGTATATTTTAAATTGATGTTTTCTAATAATTGAAAGTAGAGAATCAAATAGGTAAAAAATTATAGCCATCCTTTAATACCCAATGCCCATTTATCAAGGAAAATAAAGTAATGAGACAATGATATCACAATCCATGTAGCATAATAATAACATGATTATGAAACCTCTTCAATTATCATTTCTACTTGAGAAAAGGGGTTGCAATTACACAAACTCGAGTAATTCCCTCAAGTGATGAAGACGATAATAACACAGAAAATTCATTAAAAAAAAGTGTGATGCTCAACATACATGTGATCTCTATAGTTAGATCCCTTATTGTTTCATTGATTACATGTTCATATTGTAACATCAAAACTCATTTTTTATGGTCCTTACTCCCATTGTTGAACATTTTAACATAGTGAAAATACAAGGTAATACCTTAGGTCTAAAAATATTCCTTTGTATAACCAACTACTTCACACCAAGAACCAACATTAAACTCGAGATGAAGAAACTTACCATTCCAACCTTTACCCTGGGAAAAGAACTCGATATAAACCCATTGAAACACAATCAAATGAAATTTTGAGACAATCTATGCAATGTTGGACAATTCTCAGATCCCATTATAGCATTTCCAACATTTCAGACGCTATAAATCCATTATGGGCACTCCTACAACCTCAAAAGGCCATGCCTCAAACTTCCATGATCGCAAAAACATTCATAATCTAACCAAACAGATTATGAGGCATAGATTCTCCTCCAAGTTAAACAAAAATAAAATACCTATAACGATTTTTTAAAAAGAAAAAGAGAAACTACCTCTTAAAAGGGCCATACAACCACCCGTGTAAAAGCCTGGCCTACCCTCTTTAACCTACCAAAAATTGTTTTGAGAAAACAAGGGATTCATGAAATCAAGTAACATGATTACCTTGTGCATACCACCATGAAATTAATGTTATGATTCTTAAAATTGTGAAATATGGATAAATCCTTTATATTTTTAGGTGTGAGACAAGGTACACCTTTTATTTTTTAATCTTAACAATCTTTCCCTTTTGAATCTTTGGTCCATAAAGTGCAGGTTTTCCTTTGGGTTTTACTTCTCTTATAAAAAGGTCCTTTTAATATTTAAATAATAATGGTCACTTTGTAAATCAGGCCCTTTCCAAATAACATAAAGAATGGATAACCCTCTGACCTGATTACTGAATCAAATCTGAGTTAGAAATTGGTCTCCCTTCACATTGTAATGAAAATTAATTATGAGTGTTATTTCCACTTGGGGTATCTCAAAACTTCCATCTTGATCAACATCCTTCAAGAAGTATGAGTGAACATAATTAATAAGATTTAGAAGGCAACCTTTTTTTCCTTGAGACTATTTGTTGTCCATAATTAATAGTTATGAGTGAACATTATTAATAGTATTTTGTTCTCTTTTAACAGATATGATGTTCACCATAATTAATAGTATTTTGGTATTTCTATCCCTAGAAGGGATCTTCATTGAATTTTAATTTGCAACAGTTTCAGGGTTTCATTAATTGGTAATTCACTTTTAAAGTTTATGGAGGCCACTAGAGGCCCAAAGTTCTCCTCCATAACATTATCTGGCCCCTTTATTGACTATACAAATCTACAAGTCGCTTCTATTGAGAATCTAATCTTGGTATATTTATCCATTGGGAAAATGTTTCAATGTTTAGACCTACTATATCAAAATATTGTTAACCCATAAAAGTATGAATGATGATGCAAGTTTAGACATATGCCTTGAAACCTATGCCTTTTAAAATTTTAATACTTTGTTTTATATGTTTTATAAAAAGAGGAACAACCCTAATGTTCTTCACACAGTGTATTTTGGCAAGTTGTCATTACTTGATGCTTGTTAGCATTCCATTTTTGTTGAATCTCTCTTTGGTAACTCAGATTTAAGCTTGAATAATATGGTTGAACATGCATAAATTTTATTATTTAAAGAAACTAAAAAATGGTATAATTTTACCTCTTGCATTTTATAGATCAACCAATTGCAAGTTAGGCACTTGAATAACTACACCAAAGCTTGGAAGACAACAAATTTGGTTTTTATTCATGACAATGATATCTTTTGGTAAGCTTGAGTCTAACATGAACCTATACCTAACAATGAATCAAAATATGTATTTTTCAGTTGTCATTTGTATTGTTGTATATTAAGAGGCTTTGCATGCTTAGGAATAGAGGGATATGACCTCAGCCTATGAAATATACTATGTAAAAATTGCAAATGGAATTGAAGAAGAAATGGTTGAAGACACCATATGGAAACTGGATTTTAGAGAAATGGTAAAAGAAATTACAACTTTTGGAAGAACCTTTATTAATTGGTCGTGGACCTTGAAAGGTAAATCAAATAGCAATTGTTTCACACAATGGCTTTTTTTACAACACAATTTGCCTATATTTGGAAATAATTGCCACCCATCTATCAAAGATGCAATCCTCATGGAATTTAACGAATCTGAACTTAGATAAATGATTGTTGCAAACAAGGATGCAAGTGGGATAGATTTACCTACAACATATTTTCCAGAGAATCCATCGTGGTATTGGTGTTACTAATGATTATGAATATTGGAAAATATTGGAGATTGAAGATACATTAGCTCTATTTGAAAACAAGAAACTCTTAGCCGGTAAATGTGTGCTCTGATTATGATAGATTTGGTTTTGACATTCCTAGTGATTATGAATATTTGGAGATATTGAAGAATGAAAATACATTAGTTCCACTTCAAAATGTGAGCTAATCAAATGAAATTCTTGTTTCACAATAGAATGTGTGCTTGTCAATAGAACTAGTAAACAAAGCTCTATTTGTGTGCTAGTAAATGAAGCTCTATAAGTACTTGTCAATAGAACTAGCAAACAAATATACTCTTCAAAACCAATTTAACAATGGCAAGACTGAAGAAAAAATTAAAGAAAGAAAGCACATATTCTTAATTGAGTTCCAACGGCTGTCAGCAACTACTAATTACACAAAAATCCTTTTGCTTATAGTATTGTAATACCAAAGCAATCCTTGGGACAAACAAGCCCAAAGATTTAATAACAAGTAAACCTTGGCACATGAATATAGTAATTAACCATGCTTTCAAATGATACAAAATTACCCCTTGTGAAGACAATGCAATTCTGTCACGACTTATTTTAAGGCATGCTCCAGACCAAATCATTCAAAGTTGAAGTCAAAGATACTAACCACTCATTAGTTGAACAAATTAAGAGACCAAGTTTACAATTTT
>LPNX010459409.1:149527-259423 GCA_001517045.1 Pseudotsuga menziesii | reverse complement strand
AATAAATGATCTAATTTGTTTTTCTTGATGCCAAATTAGTATGTGCTTTGTCAATTTATACTGGAAAGTGTGTTATTTGCATTTAATTACATGCAAGGAAATAAAATCAAGCATGTAAGGAATATCGGTAGTTCAATTTAGATCATCATACAAATATCGGTAGTTGAGCAACCCCCATCGAGATACTCAAATGAAGAGGGAAGAATTCTACAAGGTTTTAAAAAAAGAGTTGAGTGGGTTAGTTTAATCAATTTGAAGTAGCAATTTCAAGGTGGAGATCTGAGAAGTCATGGATTCACATTGATAGACCCTAAAATAACTACCCAGAAATTAGTTGATTGTTTCAACATGGTGATAAACACATTGATAGACCCTTGGAATTGATAGAAGTTACAAATCCACTATAAGAGGTGAAAAAGTTGAGCATACATGCCTAATTCTGGAGAACAATAGTGTCTTCAAGGTTCAATAGTGACCTCTTCTGTAAAACATTTAGTTGAGTAAAATCGTTTATTTAGTAGGAGATGACAAATACTCTATTTTTTTATGATAACTCTTCCAAAAATAATTCTTTAAACAATAGGTATTGAGGGGAAATGAAACCATACCTTTGATTTACATGGAAAACAAGGGGCAAAGTAGTTGTTACGAATCTCTTCTACTGGAAAACGGGGGCGATTGAAGCAGTCATGACAAATTTAGAAGGATATTGGGGGCGAATTCAAAATTCTTTGTTTTACATGGAAAATAAGGTGTGAAGTAGCTGTTACAAATCTCTCCTACTAGAAAATGGGGGCGATTGAAGGATTCATGACAAATTTAGCAGGATATCGGGGGAGAATGTATAATTTCTACCGAATTTCAATGGGCAAAATCGTTATTTCTGTGTTCCCGCTCATCGACGAATGGTTTGGTATATACTATTTTTTATATAAATGTGGAACAAATTTATTGAAATTTTAAAAATCTTTTTTATATAAAAAATCGCCCAACAAATATATTAAAGCCCTCTTATTTCGCCCATGGGCTAAATTTCGCCCCTAAAATTATCAATGTAAGAGACTATCATGAGAGTAGGGGCTCTGTGAATACCCTTTGGGTATCATGGTGGTTGAAAAGGAGGAGCTTGAGCTCGATTAAGCACCCTGAATAGAACAAGTAGGAGATACACTCAAGAAGGGGTATTGTCCTTGTGTTGAGTAGCTTGGATTAATACTTGGAATATTGTACGCACTTTGTTTGTTTTGATGGAGGGAATCCAAGAGGAACCAGAAGGAATTCAATAATACTTGTAAAAATTGTGCGCTTTTGTCCTATGAGGTAATGTGCTTATCTATCAATAAATAAAGTAAACATATAGGCTTGAACTATTTTAAATCCTAAAATGAAATAGTGTTGGATTATTGGTTTATTCATATATTGTTGATGATGATCATAGTAGAAATACAGTAGTATGTTTCATATTTTGGGTTGGTAACCTGAAAGCACTTGATGTAATCCTATTAATCTAAAGGATTAAAGTAAGTATATCAAGTCAAGCTAAGAATATTGCATCATGAAGAATTTCCATTAAAGTGACACTCTAAAAGAGGTCGAGTAAAACATGTTTTTACTTATGAAATATTATGTTGACATTAAAAGTTTTTATGAATATGATAATATTATGGATAGACATTGTGATGCCTTACACAGAACAGGTTAGAAGAAAAAAAATCTGAAAGACATCGCAAAGGATGCAGAAGCAGGCAATGATGACCTAAAATGGAAATGAACACAAATATTTGACGAATATTAAACTCCGAGGACAATGTTAATTCTAAGGGAGAAAGGATGTAACATCCACTTAATACACGACCAGGAAACATGAAGTGTAAGTAAAAATCACTGTAAGTACTAATCCTAACTTCATCAAAATTGTTAATGTTAGGAGACTTAAAGCGTTACGCGACTAAAATGATATTTGGGGACGAATCCACTAGGGGTAGAGGTCAAAGACTAGTGAAACCTTGAGAATTTAGATTTTGATGACTAGGGGTCATCATGGTACAATGGGGTACTGAATGAAATGTGAGTCATATTTCTCACTAGTTGGCATGAATCCAATAATGTTCTTACTATTGAGAATGTGTTCATCGCAAGCAAAGACAAAAGGATTGATACTATCCTTTGAACAATAAGCAAGTTGTTGGTGATTGTTTTGTTCAATAGCATAAAACAACTTATTACTATCTTTATAAACTTGGTCTTAGAGCACACAATATTATTATTATTTTGTCTTTAGGTGCATATCTGAATTTTTATTATAAAATGAAAGGAGACACTACCTAAAGTATAAAGGTGAGATAAACTACCTTTACCTACTAATATGAATGAGAACTATATGTATATGTGTGTTTGTGTGTGGGTATTGTAAGGTAAGCGTTATCAAAATCAGGTTCATAACATTACTATATATATATATATATATATATATATATATATATATGCATTATCTAGTAAGGAAACATTATAGGACATCGATATATTTATATATAAATAATGAATAATGGAGCGTGTTAGGGCCAGAAATTGTTCTTAAATTACTAGAAGAACAAGCCAACACAATCTTAAAAGCAGAATTAAATAAAATAGGTTTTAGGGTTTTGGTTTATGGTTTTGCTTTTAAAAACTTCATCAACAAAGAGGAAAAAAACATCCACAAGCTAATACAAAACTTAATCATGCAAGTTGGATAAACTGGGGATCAAACACATCCCAATAAGCCATAAACATTACACATGAAATACTAATTCCACCCACATGCTACAAGCATTTACATGAATAAACCTTTAAACAAGAAATGAAATTGTAGACTGAGCAATCAACCAGATCAGAAATGAAAAAGCATGATAGGTAGAAGGTCTTATCAGTTTATATATAATCAATAACAATCATCCACTTACATAAGAGTTATAAATGCTAGCTTGAGAAATCAAAGCTCCAAAAGCCTCTCCTTGAGTGAAAAATCCCACCTCAAAATTGTATGTTTGTCTTCCTTTTATCATTACAAAAGTAAAGTAGTTCCATAACTACCTTCTAAGTCGAAATTTGAAACAATTACATCAATTAGTTACATTATAACTCAAAATATTTAAAGACAATTAAACCAAAAATAGCAAATCGGATTTGGGGAAATTTGGAAAATTTCTGAAATATTGGGTCCCAATGACGCCTTCATATCTCTCGATCCGAGACACCTGTGTAAAAACTGAGAGATTTTATTTTAAATGAGTATGTTATGAACAAAAACCTCTCTTTTTTTTTCAAAATTCCCCTTCAATTGATCAGAATACATGCTGCAAATTTGTGACTAAAACAGGAAATTATTAAATAATTCAAACCCTGAAAATAGGCCACAAACATGAATTCGAATCTCTCAAACGATAATAGCTGTTGAAAAATTGAGAGAGGTTTTTTTGAATGAGTATGTTTTGGAAAAAAACCTCTTTTTGTTTTCCCAAACTCGTTTCCATCTCCTCGTAATTTTCTCCCAATGACAATGACAAAAACAGGAAAAACAGAGTTGCTACACGAATCTCCAAAATATTTGACAAAGGACTCAAAAATGAGAGTTAGATTATAAATCAAAACTTGGAATAAACTTTTATTATAAGTTTTTGAAAGATTAAAGATGTACATATTAACTAATAAGCCCAAAAGACAAATCTTAAATCTAAAATAATGAAATAATTCAACCATTAAAAGCATTAAATCCAACCAAAATTATTGATTGTCAAAAAATCTTAAAATCAACATAAAATGTAAATCATTTTAAACCAACAGTTGAAAATTAGGACAAAAATAACAGATAAACTAAGAACAAGATCTAGTTATAACATCTAGCTCTTGCTGCGGGATGAAGTTCTCCTTGTGAGGCTTCAAGAACCTGTAGACCTCGTGTCTTATTCATTGGGTGATGGAGTCATTTACCAAATATCTACAACTTTCTCAAACTCTGAACACATTCCTCTGAAATGACAAAATGCTACTACAAACCAGCATACTAAAAAGAATCTACGTGCCCGTATAGCGAGCTTATTTTTCTATTTACTCCTACTTCTAATCAGAGGAAACAACCCAATCAAGTGTAATCATACTTCCAGTGAATCCAAGAAACCATTTGACTAAGAATCATAATTCCATGCATGCTACTGTTTGAGAAAACCCACAAAAGATGTGATAAATGTAATAAAGAGTCTGTAGGCAGTTGATACTTATGACTGGAAATAGGAAGTATGCCAAAAGCTAGAGCATTAGAAACCTTTGAAAAATACAACTCCATCCAAGAACCCACGGGATCATGAAATTTTCAATTTAAAACTTCAATGTATTCATTAGATTCATCATAAAGTGAAGCATTCTCTTTCTCTCCATTGTTGTTCTTTTTAAACTTTGGGTCAAGAATGGAAACCAAGGGCTTTTCAAACTGCTTCTCGACCTTTAAATAAAATCCTTGATCAAAACTTGAACAAATAAAATTCTGAAAGTGAACATAAGTCAAGAATGGCAACTTGTTTCTTATATCAATAGTAAGAGGTTGAAGAGAAGCAACTTCTTCTTCATAACATGATAATCTCATAGCAAGAACTAAGAAATTTCTACTATAATCCACTGAAAGTATACTATCATCGAAAAAGTCAGCAAACTGATATGAAGAATCAAGACAAGTGTCATTTATATCCTTGTTCATATGAAAATCTGAAAATGATGAAGAAAACTATCTTAAATATGAATGATAACTACGTTCTTCTTCATGTTCATAAGATTGTATATCTTCAACATGAGCCTGATCTCGAAGCATTTTGCAAGCTCGAATGTTCTCCTCCACTCCTTTTGCATCCTCAAACAATTGTCTTAAAGATGATGATTTCCTTTCTAACAGGAAAATGACAAGATCTGAATGTTGAGCCATAACATAATATACCATAGCAAGTTTTTCCGAAGGTCTGACTTCCGGAGGCATACTGATATAAAAACTTTGAAACCTACAATTAAATTTAGTAATTGGCTCATCATTCTCTCTTTTCAAACTATAAAATTCAGAAAGAAATTGATCATAAGATTTATTCTTACCACAATACTTCAAAAATACATCATGTAACTCTTCCCACGATCCAACTGAATCAACTTTTAAATTTCAAAACCAAAACCCAGCATCTCCAGCAAAGGATTTTGAAAATAACCTCATGACAACATCCTTATGCATGATTTCAAAATTATCAATGAAATTATGAAAAGATTCTAAATGCTTCTTTGTTGTAATATGGTCTTTTCCAGTAAAATGGGGAAGATATTCAACAAAGTAGGAAGGGTAAGGATGTAAGAGAGATGGTAGCCTAAGAGGTTTAAACATCTTCTGTCTGAGTCTCGAGTGAAAATTTGTGAGTTGGAAATGAGGTTCAACAAGATGTTCGCAAGTTTCAGCAGTGATGATAGAAGGTAATAGATTAGCTTTATTCTCTACAAGATGACCAGAATAATCAGCTTCAAGAGATATGGGTATATGTATATCATGCTGCACATGTATTTCAAATGAAGGAATAGGATCAACTTCAATAAAACAAGAAGAATGTAGATTTTCTTCTTCCAAAGAGGAATATGTACTTGAAGGTTTATGATCATCGGAATAGACAAAACAAAAAATAATTCTTTTGACATGCAATGGGAAAGACAGGAAAGAACTAATGAATAAGAACAAAACCTCATGGAGGAAAGTAACAAGCTGATACCCAGTCTTTCCATTTGGATTCTTCATTTTTTTGTCAACAAAATTCTCCTTGCAGTGGAATCTTTAATCGTGGAGTCACCGGTGAAAAATTGTAGTCTAAAATATTTTTTTACTTTGTTCACCTCTCAAAATCAGATGAATATTGATATCCCAGGGAAGATATACTTCAGCTTCGTCCCCAGCAATGGCACCAAAGATGTTAGTGCCAAAAATTGTTCTTAGACTACTAGAAGAACAAGCCAACACAATCTCAAAAGTAAAATTAAATAAAATAGGTTTTAGGGTTTTGGTTTATGGTTTTGGTTTTAAAGACTTCATCAACAAGGAGGAAATAAACATCCACAAGCTAATACAGAACTGAATCATGCAATTTGGATAAACTAGGGATCAAACGCATCACAATAAGCCATAAACATTACACATAAAATATTAATTCCACCCACAGGCTACAAGCATTTACATGAATAAACCTTTAAACAAGAAATGAAATTGTAGACTGAGCAATCAACCAGATCAGAAATGAAAAAGCATGATAGGTAAAAGGGCTTATCATTTTATATATAATCAATAATAATCATCCACTTACATAAGAGTTATAAATGCTAGCTTGAGAAATCAAAGCTCCAAAAGCCTCTTCTTGAGTGAAAAACCCCCCCTCAAAACTGTATGTTTGTCTTCCTTTTATCATTACAAAAGTAAAGTAGTTCCATAACTACCTTCTAGGTCGAAATTTGAAACAGCTACATCAATTAGTTACATGATAACTAAAAAAATTTAAAGACAATTCACCCAAAAATAGCAAATCGGATTTGGGGAAATTTGGCGAATTTCCAAAAATTTGGTTCTCAAATCCACCTTCATATCTCTCAATCCGGGACACATATGCAAAACCTGAGAGAGGCGTTTTTAAATGAGTATGTTATGAACAAAAACCTCTCGTTTTTTTTCAAAATTCCCCTTCAATTAATCGAAATATGTGCTGTAAATTTGTGACTAAAACAGGAAATTATTAAATAATTCAAACCCTGAAAATAGGCCGCAAAGATGAATTTGAATCTCTCAAATGATAATAGCTATTGAAAAACTGAAAGAGGTGTTTGTGAATGAGTCTGTTGTGGACAAAAACCTCTTTTGGTTTTCTCGAATTCGTTTCCATCTCCTCGTAATTGTCTCCCAATGACAATGACAAAAACAGGAAAAACAAAGCTGCTACACGAATCTCCTCATGAAAATATTTGACAAATGGCTCAAAAATGAGAGTTAGATTATAAATCAAAACTTGGAATAAAATTTTATTATAAGTTTTTGAAAGCTTAAAGATGCACATATTAACCAATAAGCCCAAAAGACAAACCTTAAAACTAAAATAATGAAATAATTCAACCATTAAAAACATTAAATCCAACCAAAATTATTGATTGTCAAAAAATTTTAAACTCAACATAAAATGTAAAATCATTTTAAACCAACGGTTGAAAATTAAGACGAAAAGAACAGATAAACTAAGAACAAGATCTAGTTATAACAGAGTGGATTTGTAATACTTGGAATTCAATTGTAACTATGAATAAGGATTAAACTTGTCTTAGATGAATACTTTGGGTATGTAAAATAGCAGATGTGTTGTGGATTATGATGACTCATGATCTCTTGCGTGGACACACTAGACACTTGGTGGATTTAAACACAAAACATGGAAATCTTTTGTGCCACTTGGCTCCTTGGGAACCAAGAGGGGTTCTTTTTATTTTCATTGAGACTGTGGAGGAGGACACACTGGAAATGAGAAAGGGAAGTCCACTGGAGGGTTTTGAGCGAGATCTGAAACTGCAAGACCTCGACTGCATTTGTGATCATGCTAGATCCTAGTGATAACCATGGTCTTAGTTTGGCTATCGATCTGGAGAATGGAGGACGTGACTTCATACAGGTGTCTATGTATTATGTTATTTGCAAAGTCGAGATGTTTAGACTGGCGAAGAGAAAGGGAATACTTCGGGTATGGCTCTGAAAAGGAATTGATGAAGGAATGCGAGTTAATTGGGGGTTTTTGAATGAAAGTTCCAAACTGCAGATCGGTGCAAATTTTATTTTTATTATGGATTTGGTATGATACCATACATCTGCTCTTTCATTTTATGATGTTTTCCATCTATTAATTGCTGCGTTATAAGGTATGGAACGCCTTTCCAATTATCTGGAAGTAGCAACTAGTCTACCCATGTCGGCGTTGTAAAATGTGGAAGCTTTTTAGTATGAATTAGATCTAAACTAAACTGTTGTGATTTCCTTCTTAAAATATAGTGGATCTAATATTGATGACTACAATTGTGCATTGGAAATGCTGTTTAGTTTTTATTAAGATTGATTGCAATTATGCATTGGATACGTCGTGTAATTTATATTAAGATTGATTGTGATTGTGCATTGGAAACGTTGTGTAATTTTCATTAAGTTTGGTTGTGAATTGTGCATTGGAAAACACTATGTAGTTTGATTTCGACGGTGAACCCGATCTAGTGGGATCCTGTGCAATGGAATCGTTGTGTATTTTTCTTGTGTATAAACTGTGGGTCACCTTCTTATGGAGGATCGACCCTCGGTTTGGTTTTCCAATAAATTTCTGGACAATTCCTCTGTGGGAAATGAGTCCATGTTAGATTTTCTTACTGCGACATTTTATGTAATGCACAGAGAATGGGTGATCTATGTCTTGCGTGTTTGATTTGAAAGGTCGGATTTGAATCATGTTGCACTGGCACTTTGGGGGATGGATCTCTTAACAAATTACAGTTTTGATAAAAGTCTGAACAATAACAAATCTTATTTGGATATGTATCCAGAGACATAGTTGAAACGATCTCCATTAATTTCATTAGCACGATGTATTTTTAGAAAATCTTAACTAAATCAATTCCAAACGATATCCATGATAGATATGGTATTCTAGGAAACTATATCCATGTGTTTATCCATATCTCACAGGGAAGGTGTTGAGTCTCCTTACCATAGTTTCGTTTTTCCATTATAGGGTATGGTGGTATGAATATATTGTCCAGATCCGTTAGGGAATGTGATTTGCATTACATTCGACGTAGGAATATATCTTGTCAAGATCTTATAGGGAATGTGTTTTGCATTACTTCGGATATAGGAACGTATAGTGTCTGTAATTTACCATTATACTCCATGTTTTGAGTTTGAACTTTATTATGCCTGTGTTTTACATTTCATTTTATTTGGGTTTTAAACTTTGTGTTGTGCCTGCAATTTACTATTTCGGAGCTCATTCTGAGCTTTGCCTGCATATATGATGAGAGATCTTGATGGTTGTTCTTTGACTGAGTTTTAAAGGTTATCAATTCTGAAGTGTTAATATTTTTGCAAAAGGGAGGAGTTTAATGTTGTGTTAATATTTTGTAAATAGCCAAATTTCTAATGTTGCATTAATATTCAGAATATAAATATAACCTGGTGTACGCTTGAATATTTAGTTGATTTAATTATACTCTTTAATGGAAACAAGTGCTTACATTACAATAAAATAGGAAAGGATTGGACGACAAATAATGGAATATTAGAAAAAGGACATTTATTATATACTAGTTAAGGGAATGTCCTTATCTTAGTATATGGATATCCTACTAAATAGTATGAGCTCGTTCTGTTGATGGTAATAGGTAACTTATAAATCATTTTGGTATAATTAATTGGTTGGAGAAGCGTTTTCCTTTTATTGGGATGGTAACATAAATGTTGAAAAAAATTTGGTTGAATGGGTGGACTAGATTACTTTTTAACCATGTCTTTTGTCATGGAAAACCTATTATGTCCATTGATTGAAAACCAAGTCATTTCGGTTGAAACTTTAACTGATTCTAAAAGGACGCACTCTTTACTACTTAGAGAGGATTGAATTAGGATTGGAGGGAGATATTTGATTACAAAGTATGCCTTAGTTCCTTAAATAAGAAGGGCCTGGATATGACAGTTTTTGATAAAACTAATGAGTGATTGTCTTAGCTCTCTGCCTTAGTGGCTTCGCCGCCCAGCTTGGGGGTGGTTTTAGATGGATAAACATACGTCAAATAAGTCCTATGCTCAGGAGGAAAGTCGTAGACACGTTTTTAGTCACCCAAGATAAAATAAGAATCTGTATTGATTAGTTTTTTATGGATTTAATTTATCTTGTTTTTAAGTTTATTACAGAACTTGTGTTCTTGGATTTATAGGTTGATATCTAGTACTAATAAGCATGTTGAGTTACATGACTTGAAGTGGTGGTTGCATAAGTTGTGTCCCAATGGTGGAAAGGCATTGGAATAACTCTCAAAAGACAATGTAGATTAAATCAATTGTATATGTGCATACTTTTTAATTAGCTTCTTTTATCATCTAAAGCATATCTAATCTTGTCGTTTGCTTCAGTCAGGACACTCATATTTCATCTCTGATGGTTGCGCTCAGGAGATCAAGTACAAAGTACAGTACCTTGTTATGAAGGGTGTTAACCATAATTAAAAGATCAGGTTAATGTGTAAATCATTATCTCATTCAAAATATAGTCTTGTGACTAATGTAACAGTTGTACCTGATTAAGTTTTCAATAAGATTGGTGTATGTAGATTAGCATTCAAGTGATTGTATTTTATATTTTTAATCTTAAGAGAATGGTTATGGTTAAGTAAACAATGATTCTAAATTTACAAGGTGTAATTAATTGTATTTAGAAGAAGAAATTTTATACTGCCCATTTGGAGAATCTATTCAGGTATTTGGGTTATGTTACAGACAAGTGGCTAGTAACTGCAGGGAGTTAGTTATTGCTATAGAAGTCCTAGGCAAGGAGGAAAAATGCATGCAAAGAAAGGAAAAGAAAAAAAGAGCTTCCAGTGATCACCTAAGGTGAAGGCTCTGTAAGTTGCGACAAAGATATAGCTCAGAGTTGTGAGAGAGCATATGGAAGATGTTAGACTCTGAACTAGAACCGCCATTGAAGCATATGAGAATGCTAGGTTCTAGAGTAATTAACTCCCTATAAGTTCTGGTGGAAACTTGAAGTTGCAGAAGGATTGTTCTTAAACCGAAGAGTTTGGGCAAGGGGGTGGAATCAGGCAGACAAATTTATTGCAGAATCCTAAGGCTGGGTGGTGTGTAACTGTTAATACCACAATTTCCATATATGTTTCTAAACTAATTTCATTTCCAGCCAAATAATGTTGTAATGATATATCAATGTTAATTCTGAGTTAGTGTCATGTCAATGTATTTTTGGACATAAAAGTGTTGACCATGCCCAACACATTGGGGGGTGAAAGATGCATTAATTACCTCACCTAGGGAATTTTTTCCGAATATTATTTATGAGGCATTAATTAATTATCCTAGGGGAAATTTTGCTAAATAAATATTATTGAGACATGTATTTAATTTTTATTTATCACTAATATTTATTATGCAAATAACATGTGGAATTGAGCTTGCCATGTCAAGAACAATGGGCAAGCCAATTTTCCAATGGAGGAGATTAAGAAAGTGGAAACTCTATGACAAAAGCAGTAGGAGAGAAAAGGGAAAGTGCCCAAAAGCTATGACAAAAGATGTCATAATAAAAGCAGGCAACATTTGACTAAGGAGGGCGTTGTTTCATTTTTGAGAATCGGTCTCAAAAGAAGGAAGGTCGAAAAATATGTCATAAGGAAAAGTAGGAAACAATTGACTAAGGGGGTGCAGTTTCTTTTTTGGAGGCTCAACACAAAAGCAGGAAAGGAAAAAAAATGATCATTGAAAAAAGTAGCAACTATGGGTCTAAGGAGGGCGCAATTTCCAAGTTTGATGAATAACATGGATATGAAAACAATTCACAAGGGTCCCTACTTTTCAATTACTCAAGGAGGGCACATATGTGGCTAGGGTTAGGGCTTCTATGAGAATGAATTGCTCTCACAGGTCATACTTGCTAAGAAGATCACCCAAAGATATATTAGAGGAGAATTCAAGCTCCATTTACTAGTTTGGTTGACGAATTAATTGTTTGATGCTATGTGAGTATAGTATTATGAGTGATGCACATCAAATCTTAGGAAGATGAGGCCCAAACCTTTCTTTACCCACTCCTTTATTCTTATTCCCTTCTATTTGCAGGTATGAAGCGCTTAATGTTCAGCCATGGAAGTCTTATTAGTCATATTTTGCAGCCTCCATCTCATTCAGGTTGAGATCCAGTGAATCCCAAGCTTCAATTATGCTCTCGGCCTTCTTTATGCCTAATTTTGGGCCTCATGCCCATCATTTTGAGCCCTCTTATGTATTGGTTAGTCAATACAATGATATTTTATGTGTATCAACTAATAATCTCTATCATTTATATTTTTCATGCTGTAATAATTGTGTCTCTAAATTTTACCCTCTTAGTTTCTCATGAAAAGCTAATTTGTCGTTGTAATGGGGAAAATTGATCAATATAGTGCAATAAGGAGTAAGAAAAGGTTGTGGAAATGATTATAAATGATTCTATGTGTCCATTGAAGCTGTATTAATTTCTATCATATGTCATTTGTTGTATTGAAGTCATTCTGCTACGATATTTATGCTTAATTCTGCACGCTAGCTAGAACACTAGTTTTACAATTTTGGCTATAAAATGAGTTCCACTCGCTCAAATTCAGTTATGTAAGTTTATATGGATCACTAAAATACCCAAAGAGCCATAATTAGCTCCACATCGGATTTTATTTGAGGTCATACATTGATTTGGGAGCCTCCATTGTGCGGGACTTCCATAGGCCAAAATTGCCTAGAAATCCCAATTCTTTCCCAAACTCTCCAAACGTCTCCAAATATGTTATGAACTGTCCCAAATAATATTTTTTGTCTAAATGTCTTATAAAACTTCTGCACTTTTCCCCAAGCCCCTAGTGGAAAGGACGGAAGGAATTTCCCTAGTTTCACGGTTGGGTGACCCAGAAGCGTGGGAGTAGGTTTTCACATAGAGGACTCTGAAACCTGAATGGTCCCCAATCTAAATGTGTTAGAGGGAATGGATTCATGTTCTGAACTTACTCTTGGTTGCTTCCCACTAACTACTCCCTTGTCTGTAAATTTTCCCAACAAAACACCTTGAATTAATACCTAGTCTGAAGATTCACTAAGTGGTTGTAATTTAATATCAGAATTTTTATTTAATTTTCAGCATTAGTTAGTGTTCAGGTCTGCATATCAGACTTGGGAACATTACAGTTAGGGTTATTATATTTCTGGAAATATTTATATATCTGAGCTACAATGTTAAGTTTTGTATTCATGTATGTACTGTTGGATATGTTTTAACTATTAAATGAATGTTGCTAAAGCAATGTAGATTCTCGAGATTCTAGGGTTAGAGCAACCTAATACATGGAAAATATTATAAACCTATATCTTTTTATTTCGTTGTTATATTCAACTTTACTAGGGTTTGACAGACTATAACTAATAGGTTGAATGTTAAAGAAGAATCAACCCCTTCTTTAGAGTTTATGTAAATAATTATATACTATAATATTTAACAGAGACTTCATGTTAACATAAGCAGTAGTCCAAATAAACCCTTGAAACAGTATCTATAATTTGTAAATGGTTTTACCAAGAAATGAAATCATAGAGACATTTAAACAAGAAGAGAATATAACCCCAAACTATGGTATTAAAACAGTATAACTTATAAGGAACAAAAACAAATATTACAAAGAGGAAACAAAGTTGAATATACGTGGGGCCGAAAATTATTCTTCTTCTAAACAGTTATATATAAACAAAACCATAAATAATTACAGAGTTACAACCAGCCTCCACAATAATCTTGATACCGACATTAACAGTTACATAGTCGTAACTACTTCATAAATACAAAATATGTGGAATCAATTCACAGCCATCGCTTAAGACTTATTTCCAAAAACCACACTATAACTTAGCCATGAGAGGAACACAACTAGTCCACAATAAATATAAAAAAAACTACTAACGATATTAAAGTTACCAAATGTAGGTTAAACAGTTTGGTAAGGTAAACCCTTAGCAAAGTACATCCTTCGTTTACAACGACCCAATAACATAGAATCTCATAGCCAAGCTTGAATCAATACAATTGAGCCATAAGTGTTAACCCATAAGTGTTAACCCCAACTTACATGTGGGGTCATAGACCAATTCCCTGGATGACCATACCTGCATTGGAAAGAATTGGGGGCCCTTACAAGTATATTGTAACCAAAACAAAAGAACAAACCAATTAAGCAATCAACTGAAGTGTGGGTTATTTATATGCCCCATTTACCTGATGGGAAAATGTTGAATGAACTTCAAGCCATACAATCTCCCGTGCAAGCATAGATCTCTCACGATGGCAACAAACTGAAAATAAAACCCTAGAAATGAATGATGAATAAGCTTAAGGATGCATTACTGTGTATATTCTCACAAAGCACTGATGGTTTACCAAGTTACCTCGCGGCCAAAAACTGGAGCAGAACTACAGACTGAGCTTACCATTGCTCGTAAACCCCAAATCATTGCTGAAATAATAGGGTTTGTGTGTTACCGAAGTCAACCATAAGCGTGCATGCTAGCTGTGGTGCACTTTTGGATTTGAAACTCTTTCCAAAACAATTAAATTTCCCATACGCATGGCATGGTCTATAGTTGTGGTTAAAGGTTGGGAGGTCATCCTTCTTTTGTTTAAAGATTTCTTATTGCTAACTTGGACACCTTGATGTTGAGCCCTTATAAACTCTGTATATTGGGATGAAACACCTATAGGAGTTGTAGAAAATGATGGGTTAGCGATGATGCTAAGTAAGTTGGTGGTTAAAACAAATAAATCTTTCCCATGTCTAACATTTGATTGCTGGAAAATAGGGTAATTTAATAATCTTTAAGTCGATATTGATAAGCTAAGGATTTACATTCTCAAACTTGGTGATGCTCTGCATGGACTTGGTAAAACATGTAATATCATGTAAAAACATTTACAAAAACTGTTTTAAATAACAATAAAAAAATTTGTTGTTCATTATTTTATTTACGTTAAGGTTTTATAGGATTATTACACTAATAGTTTAATTATTCCTTCACTCGTTGAAAGTTTTGACCATTTTGCTCGCTAGTGTAAGCTGGTAGAGTGGCATTTCCTGGATGGTGTGGTTGAGATATGGCGAGGGAGTTACAATGAGCTAATAATACTCCAATTCTCTCAAATTCTATTAACTCACCAGAATAAATTCAATTCAAGCCTTGCATGCACATTGGCTACACGTGGGTTGAGTGTATAAATCTGGAGCATTTTTAAAACCAATAATACTGAATAATATCACAGCTATTTTGAATATTTTAGGGAGTCCCCTCAAAGAATTTACCACAAATAAAATTATTGAATTACTAACAATAGAACTTATTTATATTAAAATGTTGGAATTCTGTAGCAAGTATGGCATAGTTATAGGGCAGTCCTAGAACTATGACCCACAAGACTTCGCAGAATCAACCAATGAAACCCCATCCATGAACAACAATAAAAATAGATTGGCATTGTAACTTTGGATTTGAGTTTACTAATGAATTTAATGCGTAGTGAATAAGCTTGAAAATAAAATCATTTAGCAAACACCAAAGTGGTAAAAAGAAAACTTGAATGATTGAGGTAAACACCTATAAGTTTAAAAACTGCATTGATATCTTAGGTTGCAGTCTTTGATCATATTAGATGTTAGGTTTAGGTTTCCAAACTCTTTTTGAAACTTCTGACCAAACTAATACAACAACCAAGCAAAGAGGGCATAAATTTTTTTTTTGCACCGATTAAAGTATTAAAATGGGAACTGGAGCCTACCATGCATGTGGGCTGCATGTGGGTCACGTGTATACATTTGGTGAGCGTGTATACATGTCTGAGCAAACATAGACTGTGTATACATGTATGAGCAAACATAGAATTGTGAATAGGTTTCAAATCATAAAAAGTTCATTTTGACATCTGCAGTACTCTTATATCAAATCTTTAAAAAAATAAGTGAAGCGAGGTTGGGCATTCGACCAAGAATTTCACTAAAACATGGACCAGTTTTATTATGGTCGCCTCATAGACTCTGGTGCAATCGTTGTTTATGGAATAAAAAGCAACACCCAAGGGGTGGAGGATTGGAATCTTATGCAGCACGGAAGTACATAGGAATCTCGTATTGCACAGGCACTCATTGAGAAAAGAGGAAAAGGAGAAGGATTATATGAAGGACTAGATTGGTTAGCTATAAATCCAAAAGAAATGCAAGCTAACGGACTATTTACGAATACAACATGGTACAACTCATTCCTGACCTTTACCCTATTAGGACGCCTTCTTTTTAATTAGCAAGGTTGATTCTGGTATTTGGAATGGGTTGATAGAGTGGATGTATAATTTTTAAAAAAAATTGAAATGGTAATGACAGAAAAGTATGAGAATTACAAAATATTTTTATAAAAAAAAATAAATTTGAATTAACCTACTAACTGAAGCAAACACGAATAGACAAAAATTGATTTACAAGAGGAAAATTAGTACTTGAAGAGGCTAACCTAAGAGAGTATTGAAGAGAGGAAACCTGATAGTATCATTTCCACCTTAATTTTCTATGTAGACAATTTGGGCTGGGATAGTCGATAACAGGACTGACCAAGCATCACAATAAATATAAGTATGCCAACCGACCTTCATCCTATCGAATGGCCTTTCATTGAATGCTTGAGGATGGCATTAATGTTTCATTGCCAACCGACTCAGGCCATGTTGTGTGTCGGCGTCACCTGGTGTCTAAAAGGTGAATGGCATTCAATGCATGGTGCCATTTCCATAAAGAGTCCCAAGGGCCTGTCATATGGAGTTTGGAGTCCTAGCTACCTCTTAGTGACAAGATGTTCCTTCACTTATTTCCATTAATGGTAAGCGCTTCATTTACTTGCTACATAATCTATCTAAGGGGCGATTGATATATGCTATATTATATAAATTCAATATTCGTGAATCAATACATAAGATAAATTTATATATTTGTAAACAAAATTAGAATTTATTATATGCATTTATCTATTAAAATATATAAATTAGGTTAAATAAAAAAATTATTACATTCAAGAGAATAGGAAATGATTTTTTTTTATTTATCACATACTGCCTTTAATTTTGTTATGGCCAACCACTCAGTGCAAGCATACGTCACTAAGTTTTTACTACAAGCTATTGGCATTACTGCATAATTGTTCCAATAGCTTTGAAACCATTACGTTTCTTTTCTATAATTCCATACATGAGAAAACATTGTGTTTGACGGTTAAGCCGAGTACAAGCAGGAAACTATGTTAAATATTTGGAGGATCAAAGTCTGAGGAAATGACAAGGGGCGGCTCCTCATAGGCTATCTACAGACGATGAAGGAACAAGATGTCACAGCAACAACACGCGCCCACTTTTCTGCAATCTGTTGCGATGTGCGGCACCACCTGGAAACCTCCCATGGGAATGACCAACTTGGGTGAACTCTCCAATGGACTACGCCTACACCAACCTCACAGAAATTTAACATTTAAACACTTATCTCTTTAACCCGTTTACTTAACACGTTTTCTTTATTACGCTTACAGAGTTGCATCAAGTAAATAACCATGCACATTCATCCACATAATACAAGTAAACGCGAGACAAGTATGGTTAGGGTTCCCAACTAGTAAACCTCGTTAACTTTTATTAAGAGAAACTGTGTTACAAGAAGGGAGCAACCAAACCGGCGAGCCTCCTGGTGTACGCCCAGCTAGTGACACATCGAATACAAGTTTACAAAAGAAGATCAATTGACCCCACCAAGGGGTCAATTGTCAACTGTCGACTCTGTTTTTGTCGACTGTCGCTTCCTTGCTCAGTTTCTGCTACCAAAAACCGCACTATGTTGTTGACTCGTTTGGAGTGTTGGCTTTCCAAGTCGTTCCTCCCACAAACCGTCTGTGTTGTTGAGACAACCATTTTAGTGAATTGTGCTAGCGACCTGTGTTTCTTGGAGAGCCTCCACAAAATGCCTTCACTTCGCACTATGTTCCTTTCCAAAACTTAGATGATGTCTTCAACGTTTGCCCTTGTATTTTTATAGCATCACATGAGTGAGTGTGTCCTCAAAAGGTGGGCGCTCCCCTTCACTTAGCGCACACGCTAGCTCAGGTTCAGTGCGCTCACTCCATCGGTGGTCCACTTCGTTCAAGCGCATGCGCGCTTATTTCGCTACGTCGGTCCATTTCACTACATGTTGGGCAGATGTCGGGCATCGTCGCGAGCGTTCCCTCCCAAACTCCCACAAGGTGTTCTAAGTGCACTAAGATAGTCGTTTGCGTCGTCGAGGTATTGGGCACGTTCCTAAGCGCTCGGTCCAACCGCCAACCTGCCATCTAGGGTGCTCCCACCAAGCGCACGTCTTGGCCACCGGTGTGGTGCGTTAAGTGTGTTTCATGTGGGGCGCCTTGGTCACTTGGCCCATGTTCTTTTGGGCGTCGTCCCAAGGTGCGTTCACATTCTCATGAGTGCTCAGGCATCGTCACACTTCCTTCATTGCATGCCAACGTTCTGTCAAGGTGCTAGCCCCATGGGCTTGCCAAGCGCCACTTGCATGGGTGTGGGCATCATTTAGTGGGAGTGTTCCCATACTTGGTCTACACGTTGCTCTTCGTTCTATCACTTGATCAAGGTGGCCCTTTCCAAGTCTATCGATCAAACCGTGGTGCCCGCATGGGCGCCCAAGCCAGCCTCTTGGGCATGAAGAAGGTGTCATCTAGCGCATGGGTGTAACATAGGCCCCTTAAAAAACGCCTTCAACATAACTAAAAAAAAATTAACAAAATCATCTAAAAACTTATTAAAATTACTTTAGAATCAAAATATTTATTATAAATTATTTAATAAATAAAAACAATTAAACTATAAATAAACATTTAAAAAAATTATAAAAACTATCTAAAAACTTAATAAAATTTATTTTAAAAAAATTATAAAAACTATCTAATAACTTAATAAAATTTATTTTAAAAAAATTATAAAAACTACGTAAAAACTTAATAAAATTTATTTTAAAAAAATTATAAAAACTATGTAAAAACTTAATAAATTTATTTTTAAAAAATTATAAAAAATTAATAAATTTTTAAAATCATATTGAAAAAAAAAGTCATTAAAATTATATAATCACATTACCAAAATTAAGTATATAGTTAATCAAACAAAATTAAAATTATAAAAAAACAAATTATAACATAATTAAAAAAATTAACTTATTAAAATTACATAATTACATTGCCAAAATTAAATATATAATTATAATTAGTCAATATAATATAAATACAAAATTGAAATTATAAAAAAAAAAAAAACAAATTATAACATAAAATTATTAATAACATTATAATGAGATATTTTATAAATAGATTTGGACTCAATTGAATGTGTTAATTGAATGTTTAGAAGATTTTTTGGTTATTAAAATTTTGTTTTGAGATCTAAAATGGGCTTAAAGCATGTAATGTTTAGTAAATATAATTATGAGATTAAAAAAATCTTATTATAATTTAAAGAAAGAAAAATATTTATAATTATTGTTATAGTTTATACATTAATTCATCTTATTAAATAAGAATTAATATAATTTAAATAATGTGTGTTTGTATTTTAACAAAACTATAAATAGAATGGTTGTTTATCTTAATATATAGTTAATTTATTTTAATATAGTTTTTGAGAACTATTTAAAATTTTGTTAAAATATTTAAAATTATAGTTATAAAAAAACAATATAAAAAAGACTTATTTGTGTTTTACCTATTGAAATAAATAATAAATCTAAAAACCAATAAAACATCTATTTATAAAAAAACATTTATCATTATATTTTATTAATTAAATCAATTATATATATAGTGTTTCATTAAAAATATAACACATTATTTATACTTATATTTTCTATGTAATAAAAAAATATAACACATTATTTATACTTATATTTTCTATGTAATTAAATTATAAAAAATATTTAAAATATATATATTCAATATCAATTTAAATACAAAATTGAAATTATATAAATTAAATTATAACTTATTATATGAAATAATTACTTATTTTTATCAATCGTGAATTTACCAATTAATTATAACTAAAATTTATAAAATTATTTATTACAACAAGAAAATATAAAATGAAATGTTTACTTATATTTTATGTATTGAAATAAAATGAAATGTTTATTTATATTTTATGTATTGAAATAAAAATAAAAATAAAAAAAGCATCATAAACACTACTAAAAAATTATTTATAAAAAATACTAAACCACAAAGTGAAATTATTGAAAAACAAATAATAACTTATTATTATAGTTAGATTATACTTTATCAAATATAATTTATAAATTAGATTAAGCAGTGTTGGTGTAAAGATACCATGGCTTGGTTAAACCATTGAAACATTAAACAACATTTTGAAGAACATAACGTCAAAAATATTATTACTTTTAAGTTTAAAGAGAAATTGTAATGTGATGAAAATTTGGCAGTTGAGAGAAAATTAAGATACAATAAGCAGGTCATTAATCCTAACTTGGAAGATCATAAGTATCTCTCTAAGTAACTACCTCACGAAAGAAAATTAATATAGTCAATATTATAACAAACTCTCATAAACTCCATAGTGAAACAGGGTGTTGGTTTATTCCTAAAACTCCATGAACAGAGAGGGTTTTCAATGTGTGTGAGTCTATGAGCGTTGAGAATGAATAAATAAAAAATGAAATTATACCTCGATGCAAGTACCATATTGTACCATCGACAATGCATAGCGCCTCGAGCTGGGAGCCGATTGCGTGGCACCACGCATTCCAGGGCCTTTAATTCCCCTTCCCACCCCCAACACTTCAATGCAAGTGAGTGAGGACGTCCCTTCCAAAGCAGGATGAGGGTCGAGTTTGTTCCATCACCATTAATTTTGGTTTTGATGGGTGTAGATTTGGATCGTGTGGGCATCAGGATGGTAGACCCGAATAAACATGGAAAATCTGGCTTCGTATCTTTCCTTGAACATCAAGTTTAGGCCCATCTAGTTAACGAACATCTTGCCGCTAGTAAGGGGGGCAAGAAAATTAACCACTATTGGTTCATAAAAAATATGACGGTCACTCTTATGGAGGATATATTGGGAAACTAGTGCTCAACACGATGCTCTCGGCAAAATCCAAGCTGCAAACCTGGACAACCAACTCAATGGCCTAGTTGCCACCTTAGCTTGGAAGCGCCTAGCCAGTGGGCAAAGACAGACTAGCAATATGGAGATGGGATGGGACACTGCAATAGGTGGAAGGTCAACAAAAAGGGGCTCTGCTCCAATTCAAACAGCTACTACCAGCGTTCCTTTTCCCATCCCTACTACCATCGAAACTGCGTTCAAGTGCGTTCACAATAACGAGGATACAAGTGACAAGTCTTCTCCCCTTCTAGTAAATAATCCTACTACCAACTCTAATGATGGGGAATGGGGTTTCCCCATCCCGGAAGAGGTTCCTACTCTATAATTTGTGGTTATTCTCAATTGAAGGCTCTGCCTCGCTTATAGTCTATTTCTTAGGCTTATGTTAAAAAATTTGATAAACTACAGAACTATGAAGTACATACCTATTTTTTGGTATCCTATGCTAATAGGATTTTTTCTATTATGATCAACCTAGAACAGCCTGTAATTTTGACTAGTTAAGGTGGTGATTTCACTATCTACAGCCACCCAAAGATCCTCATAAACATGTAATTTTTTATTCTTTTGTTTAATAGAATGTGCAACCAAAAAAACATGAAATTATATATATATATATATATATATATATATAACCACTAAATCATAAATTAAAATTATGAAACATAAATTATAACTTACTATTATTAATCTTGTTATGATAAATTAAATAAGATATATAGTATAAATATAACACAATCTCTGTTATGAGCTCATAACTCTTAAGAAAACCCCTTACAGTGACATAACCATTTTGAAAATATACTATAAATATAACATAATCTCTCTTATGAGCTCATAACTCTTAAGAAAACTTCTTAAACCGTAGTTTTTCAAGAAAGAATTAAAACACTAAAACATTAATTTTGTAATCAAATAATATTATTTTGAAACTTTTTAAGTGATGAAATATATTTTTATGGTTAAGATTATATAATTAAATTGTAAAAGAAAAAGAAGTATGAATGTTAGTATATTATTGAACTTAGTCAAATTATGATGATGATGGTGATGATGATGATAATGATAAACCCTCATTGAGGCCAACTTTAGTGTATCACAAAATATATATTTGTAATTTTCTTGGAAAAAGTTTGTAATAATTTATTACATCTTTGTTTGCAATAATTAATTCATTTGACCTAAAAACAATACTTCAAAGCATAAATTAACAAATTATTTAAGGTATACTTCATTTATATGATTATTTATACATTTGGGTTTCCAACCTTATTTGAGTCATGGTAAAACTTTTAAGTTTTGAGATATGTGCTTATTAAATTAGAAGTCTACAAATTACATCCAAAATCTCGTAAAAATTACATAAATTATCCTAAAGAAAAAATATTAACAATACAAATACAACATTAAAATAAGAACCAAATTATAATTTGTAATAGATTTATAAGAAATGAAGTTTTTTTTAAGTAATCATTAACTAATAAATTTATCTTCTTTAAATAAAAACAAAAATAATTAACAGTACAATAAAACAATACAAATAGACTATTGGTTTGTGTTTTATACATTTAAGTAAAAAAAATAGAATTATAAGACACCAAAAAGATCTACTTAATAACTACTAAATTATAACTTATTATTATTAATCATGTTATAAAAATTAAGTAAAAGATATACACATTTATCATTATATTACATGAATTAATTCATCTTATTTGAATAAAAATATTTAATTTAACGTCATAATAAAACAATCTAACACATAATTTATATAAAAATCTACATACATTAAAAAAATAAATTAAAAAAAATAAAAACTTTATAATCACTAAATTACACATTGAAATTATAAAAAATAAATTATACTTTGGTTTGTGTCAACATTACACATTGAAATTATCAAAAACAAATTATACTTTAGTTTAACATTACAATAAAACAATACAAATGAAATGTTGGTTTTTGTTTTATACATGTAAGTAAAAAAATAGAATTATAAAGCACTTAAAAGATCTACTTAATAACTACTAAATTATAACTTATTATTATTAATTATGTTATAAAAATTAAATAAAAAATATATACACATTTATCATTATATTACATGAACTAATTCATTTTATTTAAATAAAAAATATATAATTTAATGTCATAATAAAACAATGTGAATGAAATGTTCTATTGTATTTAATTAAATATATAACACTAATTTATATAAAAATCTACTTACATAAAAAAATTACTTTATAATCACTAAATTACACATTGAAATTATAAAAAACAAATTATACTTGTATGAATCATGTTATAATAAAGTAAATAAAAAAAATATGCACATTTATCATTATATCACATGAATTAATTTATTCTATTTAAATAAAAATATAGTTTGATGTCATAATAATAAACTATAAATAAAAAATCTGATTGTGTTTCATTAATATATAACACATTATTTATAATTCTATGTAATAAAATATGTGTTTGTGTTTTATAAAAAAAAATTATACCATTTTGTTTTTTTAATGTAATGTAATATTTTTGTATTTGATTAAAAAATATAAATTTATTTTATTTAAATAAAAACAAAATTAGTAACATTACAATATGGCCAAAAATTAGTTAACATTAACTAATAAATTTATCTTCTTTACAAACTTCAAAACAAAATTTAACAAATTATGTAAGGCTTATTTTATTTATATTATTCCTTATATAATATGGGCTTCCAAATAAGGTTCGAGTCATGGTGCTTCTTAAATTAAAAGTCTACCAATTACATCAAAAATCATGTAAAAATTACATAAATTATTTAAAGAAAAAATATTATAAATATAAATACAAAATTAAAATAAGATTCAAATTATAATTTGTAATAACTTAAGATGAAATGAAAATATATATATTTAAAATTATTATTAACCCATAAATTTATCTTATTTAAATAAAAACAAAATTAGTTAACACTTAAATAAAACAACACAAATAAAATGTTGATTTGTGTTTTATCCATTTAAATAACAAAAATAAAAATATAGAAAACACTAAAGAAATCTACTTAATAACTATTAAATTGTAACTTATTATTATTAATCATGTTATAATAAATTAAACAAAAACTATACACATTCGTCATTATATTATATGAATTAATTCATTTTATTTAAATAAAAAATATAATTTAACATCGTAATAAAACAATGTAAATGAATAGACAATTGTGTTTAATTAAATATATAACACATTATTTATATAAAAGTCTTTTTTTTCCACTTTTAAAACTTATTAAGATAAAAATCTACTTTATAATCACTAAATCACTCATTAAAATTTTAAATTAAATGACTTGTAAACTTTTATATATATAGAGAATCTACTTTATAATCACTAAATCACCCATTAAAATTATAAAAAACAAATTGTACATTTTATGAATCATGTTATAATAGAATAAATAAAAAATACACATTTATCATTTCATTAAATATATAACACATTATTTTAAATTATATCATTTTGTTTTTAAATGTAATGTAATATTTGTGTGTTTTATTAAAAACATAATATATTATTTATGTTGATAACAAACAAAATACTTCAAATCAGAAATTAACAAATTATTTAAAGCATACTTCATTTATATTATTCCTTATACAATATGGGTTTCAACATATTAGTTCTTAGGCAATATTGGTTTTCAACATATTATTCCTTATACAATATAATGGGTGTCCAACCTTCTTTGAGTTATGGTAAATCTTTAAGTGTTGAAATATGTGCATCTTGAATTATGCCATAAAAACCATATAAATTATCCCAAAAAATATTATAAATATAAATGCAACATTAAAATAAGAGTCAAATTATAATTTGTAATAAATTCAAAAGAAATGAAAATATATATATATAAAATTATCATTAAGAAATACAAATTTATCTTCATTAAATATATTTAAATTTATCCTCGTTAAATAAAAACAAAATTAGTCAACATTATAATATTAACAGAAATTAGTTAACATTTACCAATAAGTTTTTCTTCTTTAAATACTTCAAAGCTTAAAAATATTTAAGGCATACTTCATTTATATTATTCATTATGCAATATCGCGAAGCTTCAAGTCTACAAATTACATCCAAAAATCTCGTAAGCTTTCCATAAATTATCCAAAAATAATATTATGAATATAAATACAACATTGAAATAAGACACATATTATAATTTGTAATAAATTTAGATGAATTGAAAATATACATATTTAGAATTATCATTAACCAATAAATTTATCTTATTTAAATAAAAACAAAATTAAGTAGCATTACAATAAAACAATACAATAGGTTTGTATTTTATACATTTAAGTAAAAAAATAGAATTATAAAATTAATTAACATTACAATAAACCAACAAATTAATCTTATTTAAATAAAAACAAAATTAATTAACATTACAATAAAACAATATAAATAGATTGTAGGTCTGTATTTTATATATTTAAGTAAAAAATAGAAATATAAAAAACATTAAAAAAATCTACTTAATAACTACTAAATTGTATCTTATTATTATTAATCATATTATAATAAATTAAATAATATATATATACACATTCATCATTATATTGAAAAAAATCACTTATAAAACTTATTTAAATAAAAATCTACTTAAATAAAAACTTACTTTATAACCACTAAATCACACATTGAAATTTTAAAAAACAAATTATACCATTTATAAATCATGTTATAATAAAGTAAATAAAATATACACATTTATCATTTTATCACATGAATTCATTCATTTTATTTAAAAATATATATATAGTTTAATGTCTTAATAAACAACTATAAATTAAAAAAATGATTGTGTTTCATTAAATATACAACACATTATTCATATTTGTATGTAATAGAATGTGTTTGTGTTTTATTAAAAAATTATACCATTTTGTGTGTTTTATTAAAAACATGACATATTATTTGTGTTTGTATGTAATTAAAGATGTTAATGTCTCATGTGTATATAATGAGTGTTTTCATGTAATAAATTTATCTTTTTTAAATAAAAACAGAATTTACTAACATTACAATAAAACAATACAATAAGGTTATATTTTATATATTTAAGTAAAAAAATAGAATTGTAAAATTAACATTAAAACAAACCAATAAATTAATCTTCTTTAAATAAAAACAAAATTAATTAACATTACAATAAAACAATACAAATAGAATGTAGGTTTGTATTTTATACATTTAAGTAAAAAATAGAAATATAAAAAACATTAAGAAAATCTACTTAATAACTACTAAATTGTATCTTATTATTATTAATCATATATTTAAAAAAAACTTTTATCATTATATTGAAAAAATCCACTTATAAAACTTATTTAAATAAAAATCTACTTCAATAAAACTTACTTTATAACCACTAAATCACACATTAAAATTTTAAAAAACAAATTATACCATTTATAAATCATGTTATAATAAAGTAAATAAAAAATATACACAATTATCATTATATCACATGAATTGATTCACTTTATTTAAAAATATATATATAATTTAATGTCATAATAAACAACTATAAATTAAAAGTATGATTGTGTTTCATTAAATATACACCACATCATTCATATTTCTATGTAATGGAATGTGTGTTTGTATTTTATTAAAAAATTATACCATTTTGTGTCTTATTAAAAACAAAACATATTATTTGTGTTTGTATGTAATTAAAGATGTTAATGTCTGATGTGTATATAATGAGTGTTTGCATGTAATAAAAATTTTGTTTGTGTTTAATTAAAAAATACAACATATACATATAGACACAAAGAAAACAAAATACATACATATAAATATAACATATTGTTTGTTTTTGTATGTGTATACACATACAACGAACAAACACATACACATGCACATTTACAACATAAAACATTTACAACATAAACACAAACATAACATAAACATAAACATAATTTATCTTTCATATATACATAAAATTTAAGATTCTATTTTTAGTGTACAAATTAAATTCCATATTCGTTAAATGTCAATTAAAATTCCAATATATAACTTAATTAATCTTTCAATATTGAGTAAACACTAATTTTTTAAAATGTGAAGTAAAAATATATGTGAAATGTACAACTGTATAAATGTTTAAAATATGACAACTTTTATATAAATGCATTAAATAAATTAAAAATTAAAAACTAAAAACCATCAAATATACTCATTTATTAAATTTTTAAATTAAAAAATAATTCAAATTCATAATTAAAATTTTAAATTATTCTTACCGAGATAATACAATTATGAAAAGTTTTTAACTTTAAATCATAATTATAACCAACTTGAAAATTAAATAAAAAATAGAGAAAAAAAAAACATTTTCAAAATAACACATGAACACACTCAAAGATAGCTAACCGTCGTTAGTTATCTTTTGAGGATTTGGAAAGGGGCATGCCCCTTCCCTGAAAAAAAATAAAAATTTTATTAATAATAAATTTTTGAGAGTTTACATATTTAAAAAATTACATTTTCTATGGTTAGTCTCCTCATTGCGCTTTCCATCTCTATCTGTGCACTCAACCAAATAATATGGTTAGTCTCCTCATTGAGCTTTCCATCTCTATCTGTGCACTCAACCAAATAATTTGCCCTCTTCATCCTACCTGTTAGGCATCATAAATGTGTTAATGTGCTAAATTTATAATAAAAATTCAATTTTCAATATTTAGAAAAAAAATAAATGTAATCAAAACTATTTATTACCTTTTTACACTTATGTTGAAATATTAATTCTACCATTGCACTGTCACAAATAATTTGAACTCTTTATCCACCTGTTATACACCAAAAATGTGTTAAATTTATAATACAAATTTAATTTTTAAAAATAATAAAAATAAATAAAAAATAATGTTTACCTTTTTATCACTTCAAAAGGCACTTCATTTCAAAACATTTGAAAATAGATTGCACTCTCCTCGGCCCTGTTACAAGTCAAAAATATGTTAAATTGAACATTTTTTTATTTTTTATTAAAACCTAAGATCCCACATAGAATACTTTCACTTACAGCCGATATTTTTTTAATTTATCATTACAATCAAACATCTTACATGGCATACATGGTGATAGTTAAACAATATTCACATGAAATGGTATTTTTTGTTTCAGAAAATTGTAAATATTCCTTTTGTTTGAGGCATCGACGGAAGGAGAAAAGCGAGTGACTGTCACATGAAGGCGAGTGGCTGTGACAAGAAATCATTGTTGGAATTATAAATCCCAAGCATATTTAAGTCACCCTAATGATAATGTAAATATGGTAATACAATAACGACAAATGGAAATATATCTCAAAACACTATGTTTTTGAAAATATATCACATCATAATTTCTTTACTAATTTTGAATAATGAGAACACAACTATATCCATTGCCATTCACAATAGGCTACAGGACCAATAACCATGCTTCATTTTGATTTTAACAGATACCATATTTAAATCTAATTAGCAATGAAATAGTTATGGGGAAAGATACTATGAATGCAAATTAAAATTATGTTTCCTACCTACTTCTCAACCTTGACTATTGAAAATACAGTGAAAGCCCCAATGTTGTGACTATATATATGCACTTTAAAATGAACCTTATTGTTGAAATACAGTAGAGGCCCCATGTTGTGACTATGTATGCACTTTAACCTAATTGTTGAAAATACAGTGAAGGCCCCCCGTGTTGTAACTATATATGCACTTTAGAGATGGGTTTCTTGTATCCTACATTGTTATTCACAATAAGTTACTCGACCAATAATCTAGTCCTATTCTGCTTTCAAACAAAAATCCATAGGTGATTTGTCTTACACTGCTCCCTTATATTTGTGCAAACCCTGTGATGTTAGATAACTTGGCAGGTTACACCCTACTCAATATGCCCTCCAGTGCCAATTCAAGTAGATCTAAAATATACCAAGCCTTTTATTCTACATTTTCGTTTTTACTTTTTCTAAGACATTTTCTCTTCAAACTCCATTGAAGCAAAGAAACGTTTACCGGCCACATATTTCTAATAAACTCCCAAAGTAGCTGTGAGAGTCCCACACTGAATCCAACTGGAAAATCATTCATCTCATAGACAGCCCATGACCCACAACACTGAAGACACTGAAGGATGAAGGAAAATAGAATGGACTAATAGAAAAGAGAGGCAGAACTTCTAAAAGAAAAAGAATTAGAATAATTAAAAATTAAAATAGACCGGTGAGACGCAACAAAACATTCAAATTTAGATTAGTACATGTAGATCAAGTATGAATAGGGAAGAAGAGAAAAATTAAGAACCCAAAATACACAAATCATAATTTAAGACTGGATATGCACTAGACCTTGAGAAAGAAATGCTCGTGTAAGAGAACTCGATGTTTAAACAGAGAAGACCTGCAATTGTGTTTATAGCCCAAGCTTACAAAAGCACTTCTCGTCCATCTTATGGAAGCATGTAAGCAATTGTGTTTATAGTTCTCATCCATCTTATTGGAGCATCCGATATTTGACCCAAGAGCCCAAACAGAATCCCATAAATAGGATGGCAACTACAAAACTGATCTTAAACCTTGAACTATTAATCCCAAGACATTGTGTCTAGGAAGTGGATATTAAAAGGAGATAAAAATTAACATCTCACGGGAATTTGACCAGCCCAAGAGAATAAGAATGGTAAATGGCGAGTAGATGGACTCATGGCCAGAGATTCACTACACGGATTCTGCACATGATAGGCCACATCTATTACAAAGTTTGGCGAGTAGATAGACTCATGGCCAGAGATTCACTACACGGATTCTGCACATGATAGGCCACATCTATTACAAAGTTAGTTTATTGCGCATGGTTTAACATAATATCCCCAAAGGGCATGTGAAAGACCCCCCGAATGTTAAATTGTTTGCACTAATATTATCATATTATTTCATAAAAGGGCCTCCGTCCAGCATGCAAAGAAGTTGGAGTTAATATTAGCTAATAGGATTGAATGATGCCTTACCCATCCCATCAAGTTAAGAGTAAAGTTGGCTTATTTGACGATGGAGGTGTGTACACACAGACTACCTCAACTTCAAAAAGTGAATCCAAGTAGAAGATGGAGGCTACAGATGTGTACCTTGTTCACATTAAGTACAGAAGACCAGGTACCCTGTTCACATTATGTAAAAAAAACCACCCTGCTGCTAATCTTCTTCCTAACACATTATGTACAAAAGCCTACCGGCCCTACCCTGCTGCTAATCTTCTTCTTTAAGGAGATTAGAAAAAGGGTAATTAAAATTTAGTGGGTTTCATTATTTATCTTTCATAGACCTAGTTAATCCAATACCTACTGAGACCCATTTAATCCAGTGCTTGATCCTCCAGTCCGACTATCTATCCTAAACATTGTTGTCTCGGAAGATATGAATTATGGAAATAACAAAATCCCATACCTAAATGAGTAAAATCCCACATGTTGTGTCTATATTTATAATGGAATTGAATAAAATGACAAAAAAATGAAAACCTAATACATATGTGAAGTCTATAAAAAACACCTCATCATTATAAAAAACACCTACAAGGTTCAGAGATAAAAACTTAATACAGGTCTGATCTCACCGTTATTAAAAACACTTACAAGGTAGATAAAAACCTAATACATATATGACAGGACGTATTTGCGTATATGAGATGCAGTAGGCAAACATTACAAGGTAGCTAGCATGGACCTTTTATTACCTAGAAGCAACAGTTGACTAGATTGAAGCGGTTAAAAAGCTTAAGCAGTCAAACAAGCAGCATCCCCTTCATTTATTTAGCTTTTTAAACAAGCAGCATCCCCTTCATTTATTTACTTTTTAAGTGCTAGTTGAACTCTCATCATTATTAAAAACACTTACAATGTTCAGATATAAAAACCTAATACAGATATAACTCTCACTGTTATTAAAAACACCAAAGTTCATAGAAAACACCTACAAGCTTCAGAGATTTGGGCTTGCTGAAAACACCTACAAGGTTCAGATATTTGGGCTTACTGAAAACACCTGCAAGCTTCAGATATTTGGGCTTGAGGTGGGCATAGGAACTCTAGCATTATCAAAAATTCTTCCCAAATGGTTCAGAGCTTTGGAACTGAGGTGAATTTATGCTAGCACTTACTTCTGAACTCTAGGATTATTAAAAAACCCACAAGGTTCAGAGATCCCAGTAACTAAATTTATGGTAACACCCGCTTATAAACTCTAACATTATTAAAACACCACAGGATTAAGAGATATAAAATTAAAGTGGATTTATGCTAACAAACCTGCTTATTGGACTGAAACAGTACCATGAAATTAAAACCATGTGAACTCCCTTCCCAGTGATAAAGTTAAGATGGCTTTATGCTAACACGCCTACTTATTGCACTAATACAGTACCGAGAAATTAAAACCTTGTAAACTCCCCTCACATTGGCTTCCAGTTCATATCAAAAATATACAATGCATTTAATGTTCGGAGGAAAATTTAGCGAATTATCCGGAGGATTATTCGAGCAATAATCTATTCTAAACCAAGACAGTGAGACTAAAAAAATGATTGCTCAAAATGATCGAATTTGGCTTGGTTAGCCGGAAGATCCTGAGACGAAGATGAACTACTATGGATTCTTCTATTAGCTTTTTTCCGCTCATACATAGAGGAATAGCGCCAGTCTAAATACTCTTATTGCTGCGAGGACTTAATAAGAAAAAGAATAATAATTGCCAATACGACGAGTGACCAACCAAATATTTTCCAACTAACATCCAAGTGTTTGCAATGTGGATAGTTGGAATTGTTGTTATTCCTCTTCCTCATTCATCATAAAGGCTAGGCAATGGCTTTTTATTCTTGCCTTTAGCCTTCTGGTGACCATACTGAATTATTGCACCAGTTGACCTTATTTACTCAAATCCAATTCCCCAGTAAATTCGGTCCTAGGTATAGATTGATATACATAGTTAGTTGACTAAATACAAGCATAGATGGCAGTATCACCCGCCTATTGATCTCCTGTCAATGAGACTGGCTATAAACCTCCTTGTTATGACCAGCTGCCTATGATCGACTATTGGATCGTCCCCTTCCCCTCCCGGCGACTATGATTCTTAGGTTTTACTGTTTGAGTAGCACATTAGCATCATCAATTTGTGGCATCGGTACTATCGGCGGCTAAGGTATTTTTCCCACCTCATTCAATACTCCCTTCTGGTGATCATACTGAATTATTGCACCAATCCTGGACCTTATACTCCCATTTGCCCTGGACTTTCTAACTACTTTATGGATGGTAACTAGAGAGATAAGAAAGAGAAGACACAACTCCATAAAAAGGTAAAACGCTAAGCTCTTAATATACGATGGATCTATCTCTTTTGTAAGGCGCTTTCTTTGCCCCGCGAGCTCGTATCTATTTTGGGTAACTAGAGATGGCATAAAGATTAAGTGTCATCACTTTAGGAGCAGATCCTTTAGCAGAGATCGTAGCCGCATCACAAGTTCCAGCAACTCTGAAGATTTTAAAAAAAGCCAAACCCTCACAGGGAATTGGATTTTGCACAGATTTTTAAAAAATCCAAACCCTCACAGGGAATTGGATTTCGCGCAGATTTTTTAAAAATCTAAACCCTCACAGGGAATTGGATTTTGATGTTCAAACACAAATGTAACACATATCTATCTGATACATCAACAAAAATTTAGGGAAAAAAAAACCCTCACATGCAATTCTATAACCGAAAAGAGTATTTAATTGTCAATAGAATAAAGCGTTTAAATCTAAAAACCCACCTCCAATCCGGAGATTCCGCAGCATCTGCAATTTCCATACCTATTGCACCTAATTATTGGTCTTGTAGCTCCGGATCTGCACACCAAACAAAACAGAACATGATAAATAATGCAATATAGATTAAAGTTTCATCTAGAAATTTAAACATAAAAAACATAAATAAAAAGAGCACAAACCTTCTCTGCCTTCGTAGTTAGCCACCCACTGATGCCAACTTCTTCTGGAATTTAAACCCTGCATCCTCCCTCTCGATGCCACAAGGCCACCCGGTGATGCCAACATCTTCTGGAATTTTATTCCTTCCTCCTTCCTCTTGATCCCAAACAAACCGGACTCAAAACAGAAATGAACACAGCAAAATCCAAAAAGAAGATGAAAGAAGTAAAAACAAAACAACAACAAAATCCAAAACGAAAATAAAATAGGTTAAAACAGAAACAAGAAAAAAAAATCAGCACAGAACGAAAGGTAAAAACCAAATAAGCATGGCCATGCTAAAAATAAAAGACAAAATTACAAAATTATAAATCAAACCACAAAAAATATCCAACGCCACTCTGCTATCTTTTCAGATCTTCTCGGCCCTCTAATCTACTCGGCTCCTCTGTATCTTTTCTTCTCCCAAACCCTCAAATCTGCTCTGCTCCTCTGTATTTGTCTATCTTTTCTTCTCCCAGCAATGATGGCCAATGTATTTGTCTATCTCTTCTGCTCCTCTGTATTTGTCTATCTTTTCTTCTCCCAAACCCTCAAATCTGCTAGGGTCCTCTCTATCTGACTATCTTTTCTTCTCCCAGCAATGCTACCAAATACCGCTCTTGAATTAGCCATCGATGTTTTCAAATTTCGTTTTTGTTTATTGCTCTTTGGAATCCTCTAATTGATTTGAAATCCGCTAAGTAAATGACGCTCGTGAATTTTCCATCTATGATTTCAAATTTCAGTTTTGTTCATTAGTCTTGAAATCCGCTAAGTAAATGACGCTCGTGAATTTTCCATCTATGATTTCAAATTTCAGTTTTGTTCATTAGTCTTTGGAATCTGTTTTGAAATACGCTCACACCTTGCACAATTTTCGATGCGATCTTTGAAATCAGCTTACAATCTGGCAACATGCGCTTACAGTCTGGCATAGTAACCCTCAATCATCATCATGCGCTTATAAATTTTGAGGTTCCAAACGCGAGTAGGATAAAAGACAACTAAAACGGAAATTCTGATTAAAATCCGGTTAAACCTGTTACTAAAAATTGTGATTTCCAGTATTTTGTAACTTGAACAGTAGTAATTATCTATTCTATCAAGGCTAACGGTTAATCCTATCAAGGCTATTTAAAATTAATATTAGTTGTTCCTACAACCTTGCTCATAAAATGTCTTTTTCAAGCATTTACATGATCCTAGCACTCAACAATGGATTTTTTATAGTTGCTCTTTTATGTTTTATTAACATAACATAAACTTTACATTAACAATTTGTGTTTTCATTGAAGTTTATTTGTTTGTTTTGGTGGGATGGTTAATGTAATTGGTTATTAATGCTTTTCGATTAATGGTGCTTTATTGTAGAGGTTCTCGTCATATTCCCATTGAAATTGTTGTAATTCTAAAAGTCACTCCTAAAAACAATATGGCATTTATTATGATATTTTTTTTATTTTTGAGATTAATTAAAATAACAAAGTGACCTGGTGCATTATTTTTGAGATTATTTTTGAGATTAATTAAGGATCAAACTTAATTTGATTTAAATTAAATGAATTATTTAGACAAAAATAATTGTATTATAGTTTATTTTAAGTTTCTATAATATTAATCAATCAATAATCATGTATGATGTGTAATGATCATTATTATATATTACTTGGATGATAAATAATATAGTTTTATTTTAATAATTATTTAGTATAGTTTAGTTTAATAAAATATAACATTAATATGTTTTTTTCAAAGTGAAAAAAACAACTTTATTAAAAATTAAAAGTTGAGACGGTACATTCAAGAGAGATCATAGAGTCTTTATCTCTTTACATGTCCAAAAACATAATACCTGTATCTTATGGTGCCACAAAAACTAGAGATGGGCCTACCGTTACTGACACTAGCCAAAAACTGATGTTACTCTAACAAACCATATCACAAAAGGTCTGTAAAGCCGCTATCATGCCCAAAAAGCTGCTAGAAAGTGCTAGAAGGTATGTAAACACAACTCCACATTAAAAGATATTCAAAGACTCCCTCGGTGACAATGACCCAAATGACCACACTTTGAAGAAGAGATGTCCATCCATCTCTCTGATTCCCTTCGAGAGAGAGCATCCGCCGTGGTATTGAATTCTCGGAACATATGTTGAAAGGTAACACCAGGCTGACTATTCATAAGAGATCTTACCCTCTCAAGCCAATGGGATAGAGTAAGTGATAATCAAGTGCTCTCGTTCGAAGCCCGGTCGATTAGGACCTGCGAGTCTCCCACAATGAGAATTGATCCTAGATCAAAATTCTTAGCCAAGAGGAGGATACCCAACAAGCCCATAAGCTCTGCCCTAGTATTAGACCCAGTTCGAGCTCGTAACCAACCTTTAACCTCCATAAGATGATAAATCTTTAAATGCACCCCTGCCCCACACATACCCTTCTGCTCAACACCGTCAAAGTAGCCCACAGTCGAGTCCGCGTTACAATATGGAAACACGCCTATAGAAATATATTAGACACGTAGATTATGTTATTTTCCTAAAGAACTACACATTAATAATTGAATATTAATCGAAACCCACACACCAAAAAAAAAAATATTGAGAACCCTTACCCCTTTTTATTCATATTTATATATTGCATTGAGCCTATCACCCTTGGAGTCATGATGTTACACTGCCAAATGGATATCTTCTTGGGTGACTACAGACATTAAAGATAACATTGAAACAAAGGGTAGGGAAAATAGTTATTCGGAGTAAATTTTATTAAGTCATATGAACAATACTCATGTATAAGACATGATTAATAAGCTTCATCTACAAAGGTGGTTATTAACAGTTAATCCTATCAAGGCTATTTACAATCAATATTAGTTGTTCGTACAACCTAGCCCATAAAATGTATTTTTCAAGCATTTACATGATCCCTAGCACTCAACAATGGACTTTTTATAGTTGTTATTTTATGTTTTATTAACATATCATAAACCTTACATTAACCATTTGTGTTTTCATTGAAGTTTATTTGTTTGTTTTGGTGGGATGGTTAATGTAATTGGTTATTAATGCCTTTCGATTAATGGTGCTTTATTGTGGAGGTTGTCATCATATTCCCATTGAAGTTGTTACAACTCTAAAAGTCACTCCTAAACAGTAGAACCGAGTGCCAAACTTGAAGAAAAAGGTATATTTGTACTTGTTTTCAAGATTAATAAAGATGTGATGTCCTTCTTCTTCCCAAATCATTGTTCAATGTGTGAATGAATTTATATTTATGATCAGATGTTTATGTTAATCATAATAGTTTCTCATATTGCTTTGATTATCATTGCTTTATATGTGGTCATAATGGTTTGAGGAAGGTATAATTCATTTTGCAGGTCTCTTGGAGTAAGAGGAGCAAGAGGAGCAAGAAGAGGATTGAAGGGCTGCTTGGATCAATCTTCGTTTGGCTAAGGTATGAACCATTCTAATCTTTGAAACTTACTTATATATACTTGCATAACCATTTGCATCCATCTTTCAACCCTAGTACGTTGATGGCCTCTTAAACCCTAGCCATAGGAAACTTTCCTTTACAACAGAACTGGCGACTCCATTAGGGATAGCCTTGTTTGTTTGGGGTTTCTCTGTATTTCTTTCATCCTTTTGTAATGTTTCAAGTCCTTCTTGCCACTTAGGAACACCTTCTAAGTCTGAAAGAACACCTCCCCTGCCTTCCTAAGGTAGTTTTTCACCTTTTTTATGTTTTTTCCCACCCATACACGAGTTGTCGACTGAACAGTCGCGTGTCTGGTTTGTACACACAACTTGCTATATTGTCAACCTGCGTATGATACGCGACCTATCAGTAGTACAACCCGCGTATGATACGCGACCTATCAGTAGTACAACCCGCGTGTTCTTGTACACGCGACTTGCTATACTGTCAACGCACGTATGATACCCGACTTGTCAGCAGTACAACCCGCGTGTGCCCCTAAAACAATGTTTTTTCCTCATTTTTATGGTTTTTTCTGCTGTTGTGGGCTGTTTGGTAGGTCTTTTGGGGTCCTCTGTAGGTGCATGACTCCGGGGAGTTAGTTTCATCCCTTTTGGGTGTTCTTTATCTATGTAGTAAGTCCTTTTGTAGCATTAGGCTTTTCTCTTTGCTCATCCCCCCACCCCCTTTGCTTGGCATGATTTTTGGCTTATGTTTATGGTCATCCTTTGTTAGTGATCTTTGTCTAAGATCATAAGCTTGTTGGTGTTTGTTTCCTTCTTCTTTCATTGGTTAAATTCACCATGCCAAAATAGTTGACTTGTCTCTTATGCAAGCCTCACTTCCAAGTAGGGTTTATACCAACTTTAGGGAATTCTAGAGTCTATTTGGTGGTTGTATAGCAGAGTTCCTTTTTCTTTGTTCTTGTTATCTACATACTTTAGGTTTGAAGTGCAAACTTATGTTGACACTGTTGAGAAAACAGGTCGTTTGAAGTGCAAACTTAGTTCCCTTGTAAGCTATGTGAGGGAGATCATCTTACTCACCAGTACTCTGCTATCGCAGAGGTGCGAAGACTGTGGTCCGAGACTCAAGAATTTCGTTCTCCTGAACAACCTATAGTTTCTCAACCACCATTAATGAAAATGGTCCCCAAGGTACCTTGTACATTCTAACAAGAGTGAATACAAGGACTTGAAGTCGAACACTTGAAGAATCCATCGAGTAGGAGACAATAAGGTATTCCCATTACCCAATAGCGAGGGAAATTGCCACTGATGACTGCAATCCCCAAGGTACTGTCATAGAACTCTAAATCTCATTCCTAGAGCAAGAGGTGTTGCAGTCTATAGAAAGAGATCCATTGGAAGGAAGGAATTAAGGAATCCTTCATCATCCAACACGAGGTAAGTTAAACACTAATTGGATCTAGAATTGGTATTGAATTTCACAACAAGGACTATCGAAGACATGATGTAATGAATTGATATCAGGGAATGGCTGACACAAAAGGTCAAGGTAACTGTAGAATGGTCGACAAAGGTTTAATCCTTGAATAGTGAGCACAACACAAACAGTGACTTAGGCAACTTTTGACATGAAAGGACCAACGACACAAATCTGTAATGTAGGAGACATTGACAGATTTCCCATATAATTGGAAAAGAATCCAACTGGAGGAGTAAGAAACTCTGAATTGGGATAAGGTCAAAATACTAGGACCCAACTATTGATAGACTTAAAACTGGTGCTTTGTTCAAGGAAACAAGACTTGCTGCCATGATGTAGAAAACATGTGAATGAACTTCCCTTCCCCTCTTTCTTGTAAAGGTTTAACGAGTCCAAGAAAGCAAACTCAGGACCTTCTTCATTTTTGGAAAGCTCAAAGAAGAGACAAAAGAATGCTTGATAAAGCACTGATTCGTGGATTTTACGAGCCTGAACTAGTACATGCTCGTCGGTGTTTTCATAGTTTAGAGAGTCTGAAAACTCCAAAGAAGACTCCAGGGGGGGATTTTTCGTCCAATTTAGTCTCCTAAGGCCATAAAAGTATAAAACAAACCACAAAAGAACTCTCTTAGCTTCCGAAGAAGTAAGGCGCACCTTTTTCGTACTTAGTTGGGGAGGTCCGAAAAAGGTTAAACTACCACCTACCCAACGCTCCTTCAAAAGCAGCATATAACCTGAGTTTTACGAGTGTGAAGGAAGGTAAGATCACTCGGAAAGATCCATTTGATTACGAGAAATGGGGCTTACAACAGTAAACTCGATGTTTTTTTCTTTAGGGTTTAGCGAGCATGACAAAGACATAAAGTACACTTAGAATCTATTTCATGTTTAGGTCCATAGCACATAAAAGAGAAAACTAAGCTCATACCGGGTGTTCCTTTTCCGTAAGTTTAGTTCCTCGGGTTCAGAAAAGCGATAAACCTATGCCTGAGAATACTCTTCTCAATTCCGAATAAAAGAGAGTGTTCCTTTCTCGTATTATTCCACATGGTCTGAGAAAGTGATAACCTACCACCAATGTGGATGCCCATTCACATATTCTTAACGAGCATGAATGGACAAGTTTACTCAGTAGTCAAGTCTATTTTGAGGAGTCAAACCTGGGCCTAAAGAAACTCAATATCTTTTCCATGAAGTTTTAACGAGTCCAAAAAAGTCAACTCGCGGCCTCCTTACTGTTTTTAACGAGCTCGAAGGAGAGCAAAAAGAATGCTCTAAATGCAAGGAGACGAGTGTCATAGGCAGGCATAACTAGTTCCAAGCGCAAGGAACAAACCTATGCATAATGCAAGGAACATGAGCAAGATAAAGACACTCGGGGAACGTATCCTGAAGGTAAAAGGTGTCAAGTTGCAAAGGCAAAATGATACAAGGCTTAGCAGTGATGAGAACAAAGATGAGGGCTTATATAACGAGCTAAAAGTGTGGAAGCCGGCATCAAGCTCATAAGCGCAAGCAGGGCACATGAAAATGCAATTACAGCTTGAACAACAAGACAAGGCCAGTAAACAGTTGTGAATCCAACTAAGAATCATGTCTCCAAGAAACAACAACACCAGGATCATATTCAAAAGAAAGGTTCTGATACAGGTCACTTTGGTAGAAACACATGTGACTTTGCTATCTTCTACAAATGGTAAATTCAAGGCAGAATCAACTAAAGAAGATTCTACAAAACCAAGGCTTGAGGGTTTATAATTAATAAGATCAACCTCAGAAGGAGAACAAAAATCAACAAGGGAGGTAGAGTCCGCAGGAACAAACTCAGTATCATGGGAGTTGAAAAATTCATAAGAAAAATCAAACTCATCAGGATCACTGACTTGCTGTCCAAATGAAGAGTCAAAAGACTCAACAAGACCAACAAAAGAAGAAAGGTCAGGCTTACTAGGCAAATCAGGGTTAGACTTAGTCACAACTGAACCAGCATCCAATAGAAGATCATACTGTATCAAAGACTCTAGGAAGACTTCATCCGAGATAGGGTACATGTCTAAACTTTCAAATGGATCGACAGAGTGGAGAGAAGGCTCCATAGTCTATATAGAATAACTCACATGGTCAACTGCTGGGACCAAGTCCTGAAAAGGTAAGCATGAAAATAGAGGTTGCTTCTCAATAGCAATTGAATGCAAAGGACATGAGGCCACATAGCTCACCCGTGGAGGGGTAGTGTCTATAGAAACACTGGGAATCAATAAAGGAAAGACCTGGTATATAGTTGGGTCAGGAGACGGATCAAGAAAATCCAACCGATTGATAGTGACAATTTCTTCGCCATGATTAAAGTACATCACACGAAAGAATGTTGACACCATAGCTTGCATGGAGTAGACATATTCACATCCAAGGAGCATATTGAAGTCCAAGGGGTCTTCTATCACCATGAAGTCAACTAAGACAGTCTTCCCACCCAAAGTAACAGGTGTTTGAGCAAGAATTCCCAAGGTTATACAAGTTCTTCTATCAAACGCCAGAAACTGACTAGCAGTCGACACAAGGCTGGGAGATACCATGCCTCGCCAAGCACGAGCAGACAAGATACTAATTGAGGCTCCTTCATCAACAATACAATGAGCAATCGTGTATGGTTCAACTTTGACCTTTATCTGGAAAGGTGTATCAAAAGGAAGGCGCGACTCAAATAGGCTATCCCAATCAAAGGAAGCAATCTGAGAGCTTGGTGGGGGTTGATCTGAAACGAGTTCAGTGCCCCCTTGTTCAGTAAGTTCTGAACTGGCAGTGAAGAAAATGTTACTAGCAGACACTTCACTCTCCAAAAGAAGAGTGGGATTGATCGATACTGAAATCGATTCAACTGCTTCGTGAAAGTCACTTTCTGAAGGGAGAGTGGGATTGAACAAAGATGACATTGGTTCAATCACATCAGGATCACTCTCCGAACGAAGAGTAAGATCAACCAAAGATAATATTGGTTCAACCGCTTGATCAACCAAAGGTTGAGTAGGTTGTTGAGAAACTATAGGTTGTTCAGGAGAAGGAAATTCTTAAGTCTTGGACCACACTCTTCCCACCTCTGCGATAGAAGGGCACTGGTGAGTACGATGATCTCCCTCACATAGCTTACAAGGGAACTTAAGTTTGCACTTCAAACGACCAGTTTTCTCAACGGTGTCAACATGACTAGCAGTGGCTGACTGTTTTCTCTCGGCATGACCTACAGAGGCTAAGAGTTTTCCCCCAACATGACCACCAGAGGCTTGGTGACTGGGTCTAACCTGAATAAGAGAGGTTGGTTGTTGAAAAAATTCAGAATGTTCAAAAACAGGATGACTGTTGGGCACTGTTTTGACCCCTTTTTGCCACTTAGATATCTTTCATTTCCTTCATAAAACCTCCATATTGAGTAGAAAAGCTTTAAAGTTCATCTATAAACCTTGGTTAAAGAGGTATAATGTCATTGCTTGCTAATAAATTGAGTTTTGTGACTTTTTAAGCATTTTAAATAGGATTTTTATGTAGATTACAGGATGTACTAACTTCCCGTATTATCTCCAAGATTGAGCATTTGCAGGACAGCTAGGAGGGAACTGGAAGATAGAGAATGGATCCTTAGTGTCCATAGATGGATGACCTTTCAACAGTTAGGTGATGTGGCCTTTACAGATGTCAGGTCAACTTCAGTCAAAGGCGGCCACCTGTTCTACATCCAGCACAAAAGAAGGAACAGTTTTGATTTTGTGGAGTTTCACGATTCTGATGAGGATCTCATTAGCTATTTTCATTAATTAAGTTGCAGAATTATAGCATTTCTAGTTTCATTTCAAATTTGTATAAATCCTTCACAAAACAATGAAGAACTACCACGATTTGAAGAGGAACGCACTTTGCTTCTGAGCTACGTGGTATTGCTGTGTAAACAATTTATGGTGAATGCATATCAAGTTTTAGTTCTGTAAATCTTTAATTGTGTGTGGAGAAAGGATTTGGAGGGCCCCCATCGTTGAGTTCACACACTTTTACATTACCGTTGTAGCGATTTGGTGATTGCAGCGATTTCATTCCGGTGCAAATTATTTAAATCGTGCCATTGGTATGTGTTACCCTGTAGTTTCTAGTTTATCAATTGCAGAACAAATTCAGTTAAGTCTTTAATCAATTTTATTAATGCTCTGTTCCTTTCATTTTATGATTCAAGCTACGATTCACATGTGCTGTTTATCACTTGTATTGTTGAATAAAATCTGTTCTTCTACTGGCTAAATATTGGAAGCATTGATGGATCAGACCACGATATTCTGAATATTATATATTGCTGTTTATTCAATGGTGAAGTAGTAAAGGACATTTACAAATTATGAACACTGTCTTGTAAGAGAATTTAATTGGTATTTGTTCATTCAGCGCTGGTAGAACCCTGTAGTCTGTATCTTAGGGTTATAGATTTGCTATTTAAAATGTTTTCATTTTATCTCAGTCCTTTTTGCTTTCATAATCAATTGCTGTGTGCTTAAAAAGAAACAAATGAAGTCACCCTTGTAAAAGGATTTTGCATCTGTAAGTTGCAGTATTTTTTCTGTCAGTAGATTTAATTTACAGTTAGCTAAATTCCAGATAAGTCTAGCCCCTAAGTACTAAAACTTGGATGTGTCTCGAAGTTTACTGACCCGGATTGATTTAAATTTAAGTTCTGATTCATACTAGTAGATCAGAGCCCAACATTTTGGCGTCGTTGCCGGGGAGGCACTGTAGAAGCAGACTTAGGAACCTTAGTTTTCTGATAAAAACAAATTTAAAAAAAAAAAACACAGAATAGGTTTTACTTTTATGTCAAGACTAAAGGACGAAAAAGGAAGATTTCTTAAAACCCCCCCAAAAACAGAACTAACAGGAGCTTCTCTTCCAAAAGGATTTATCTCAACAGTTGGTAGTTCCAAAATGTCTGAGGAAGAAACGTCAAAAGGCCCAACAGCTGAACAGAGAAGGGAGTATGAGAGGATGCTAGAAATAGAAAACAAACGAAGACAAGAGAGAAGAGAACAAGAGAGGAGACATGAAAGAGAAGAAGAAAGAGGACATGAGAGAGAGGAAAAGGTAGAAGAAGATCAGGAAGCTACCTTCAAATTTCCTATTTTGGACACTAGTATTATCCTAGGGGAAGATGTAAAAATGAAGAACATTCCACCCTCTGTTTTACCAAACTTCTATGGCCTGACCTCTGAAGATCCTGACTCTTTCCTATTCGAATTTGACATCTTGTGTCGAACATATGGGTATACTGATGACACTCATAAGCTCCGTCTTTTCCCTGCTACCCTCAAAGCAGCTGCCTTGAAGTGGTTTATGGGCCTAGGAGAACATTCTATTACTAGCTGGGATGAAATGAGGAAGATCTTTCTTCGAAAATATCAGGCCTATTGCAGATCAAAAGATCTCAAAGATGATATCTTTGGAATGACTCAACAGGAAGATGAGAGTTTGGAGGAGTATTTGGAAAGGTTCTCATACAATTTACAAAAATCTAAATACAATTCTTTAACATCAGAGATGATTAGAACAATATTTCTGAAAGGAATAAGAGAAGAGTATTTAGATATTTTAAATGTTATGGGCAAAGGTGACATTTCTTACCTTCCTTTTGATGAGATACAAGATTTATGCCAAAAATATTCTAGAGGGAAGGCTAGGACTGGAAAAAGAGACATCATTACCAAAGTAAATAAGTCTGCAAACAGTGGTATTTCTAGGGCTGAGCTTGGAAATCTGCTAGAAGATTTCAAGACTGATTTATTGAGTACATTGGGCACACAGGTTGAAGTAGCAAAAACTAAGAAAAGACAAGAACAACAAGACCAGCAAGAACAAGCCTTGTCCATCTTTTGTCCTAAGTGTGGAAAGAAGCACCCACTTAAAGAATGTCCTTTAAATGCTGTTGAAATTTGTGGTTTATGTACTTTTAATCAAAAGACTGATGATTGCCCTAGATTGAAAGAGTTGCAGGCAGCTCGAATGGAGGAGAATCAAAGCATGGAGTCTCTTTACTTCATGGGACAACGAAGACATTGGCAGCCACGATTCTTAGGTATGTCTCAAGGCCCTATGCAACAATTTAATGCAAATTATCAAACTCCTATTCAGAATTCATGGAGTGCACCCATGCCTTGGCAAACTTGGTCTCCTCCCTTAGCCCAATCTGCTCCAAATTGGAGAGGTTATGCCCATGGTAATCAGACATATCAGCAGGCCTATTTGCAGCCATACCAACAACCTTCAGCCTATCCCCAATACCAGCAGCATCAAGTCCAAACTCCTTCTTATCAAGCCCCATCTTACCAAGTCCCATCTTTCCAACAACCCAATATGGCTCCTCAATTGGGTCCACCACCTCAACAGCTTCAATTGCCATCCAATCAACCTCCACCTCGGCCTACACAACTACCAGCTCAGCCAATTCCAAATCCAAACAATAAAACAGAAATACCTATGTATAATGTTGATGATGGAATGGCACTTCCCTATTCAGTTCTTCCACTGCAAAACATCACTTTAAGATCTGGGAAAACCTTGCAAAAAGAATCTCCTGTTATTTTAGAAGACCAAACAGAAGATGAGAAAAATTCAAAAAAATTAAATACAGAAAAATCTCAGTCAGAAAATCAGAGTCAAAAAGGAAAAACTTTAGTATCATATGAATCGCCTTTCCCAGAAAGGTTGGTTAAAGAAAAACCTTCAATTTCCTTACCTAACTTTGATGTTTTGAATGAGTTAAAAGATGCATATGTCAAAATTCCTTTACTGCTAGCTATAAAGGATATTCCAATTTTTACTAAAGCAGTTAAAGAATTATGTCTTAATAAAAGGAAGAAGGATCCATCCAAAATACATGTGGTAGGCAATCTAGCAGGACTAATGTCTAACACTATTTTCATTGAGAAGTATATGGATCTTGGGATTCCAATGGTTACAATTACTATTAATAATTTTTCAATTCCAAAGACATTGATTGATTTAGGTGCTGCAATTAATGTGATGACACTTGAAACAATGGAATACCTTCACTTGACGAATCTTAGACCAACAACAACAGTCTTGGAATTAGCTGATAGGTCTAAGATTATACCTGAAGGAGTATTAGAGGAAATCACTATTTCTTTAGACTCCTGGGAGTACCCTGTTGATTTCATAGTGCTTCAGCCAAAGTCTAACCTAGGAGGTCACCCATTGATCCTTGGCAGACCTTGGTTAGCCACAGTAGATGCCTTCATAGGGTGTAGGTCAGGTAGTATGCTTATCTCACATGGGACAGAGAGAAAACAAATTACACTCTACCCTTCTGCCCAAAGACCTTCTACATTAGATCAGCTGTCTTGGATTAATGAAACTAAAGAAGAAGAAGAAGTAATTCAGCCTATTTTGAGTATCAACCAGTTCTATGACTTTCAGGAAGCAAATAATGAAGATTTGTTAGATTATTTTATTGCTGAACCTGATATTTCTGAAGAATTAAGAGACATACAATATGCTGCAGCAAATCAGGTTTTGGGTTATAATTTTCAGGAAAATTGTACAATACATTCTCTAGCATTGGCACTTCATGATATTCTCAATGTTCATTCAATCATAGATACTCAAAGTAAAACAATTGAAATCAGTCCAGGCAAAAGTTTGAATATAAGTGCACATCTTACTACAATACAAGAAGAACAATTGATTAATTTACTGAATAAACATTCACATGCATTTGCTTGGGAGTACACAGATATGCTCGGTATTCATCATGATACATGCACTCACCACATTTATACCGATGATAAGATCAGATCTCTTAGACAACTACAATGCAGAATGAACCCTATATTAAAAGAAATAGTCAAGGAAGAGCTGCAAAAGTTGTTAAAAGTAGGGTTTATCTACCCCATTTCCGACAGCCAATGGGTTTCCCCCTTGGTTGTTGTCCCTAAAAAGAATGGTAAATGGCGTATATGTGTGGATTACAGGGAATTAAATAAAGCAACATTAAAAGACTACTTCCCATTGCCTTTCATTGATCAGGTGTTGGATACCCTAGCTGGAAAAGAGTACTTTTCATTTTTAGATGGTTTCAGTGGTTATAATCAAATCAGTATTGCAACAGAAGACCAGGACAAAACCACCTTTACATGTCCCTGGGGCACCTATGCCTACAAGGTTTTACCTTTTGGATTATGTAATGCCCCAGCTACCTTCCAGAGGGCGGTCCTGGCCATCTTCGCAAATTTGATTCATGAGTGTGTTGAGATTTACATGGATGATTTTTCTGTTTATGGAAGTAATTTTGAAGATTCCTTGGCAAATCTGGAGAAAATTCTAAAAAGACGTGTTGACTCAAACCTTTCCCTCAGTAATGAAAAATGTTTTATGATGATGACTGAAGGTATAGTTTTAGGACATCACATTTCTGCATCTGGTATAAAAGTTGATCCTGCTAAAATTCAAATAATTGAAAATTTCTCTGAACCAGCAACTCAAACAGATGTAAGAAGCTTTTTAGGGTATGCAGGCTATTATCGTAGATTTATTGCAAATTTCAGTAAGATAGCTCTGCCATTGTTCAAATTGCTTTCTAAAGATGTGAATTTTAATTGGGATACTGATTGTCAATCTGTATTTCAGACACTAAAGGAGAAACTCTCAACTGCACCCATTTTAAGGGGACCAAATTGGGCATTACCTTTTCATATTTCTACTGATGCCTCTGCTACTGCCATAGGGGCCTCATTAGGCCAGAAAGAACATACTTTGACTTATGCAATCTATTTTATAAGTAAAAATATGACACCTGCAGAGTTAAACTATACAGTCACTGAAAAGGAAATGTTGGCCGTGGTTCTTGCTGTAAATAAGTTTCGTCATTACATAACTGGTTATGAAATTTTTGTCCATACAGATCATTCAGCCTTACGGTATTTAATGAACAAGTCTATCACCAATGGTCGAATTACTAGATGGTTATTATTAATGCAGGAATTCAACATCACTGTTCTAGATCGATCTGGACAAGAAAATCAAGTGGCAGACTTCCTGTCTCGCTTACACAATACTGGTGAGATTGTTCCTGTTTCTGATAGTTTTCCTAATGAACACTTGTTTGCAATTTTTTTTATCACTCCATGGTATGCTGACATTGCCAATTACTTATCATCAGGCCAATTACCACCATCTATGACCTCTAAAGAAAAGAAAAAGATTATTAAACAAAGTGCTAGGCATACATGGGTTAATGGTGATCTCTTTTATACAGGATATGATTTAATTATAAGACGATGTGTACGACAGGATGAAATCTTAGATATTTTAAAAGCATGTCATGACGAACCGTGTGGTGGTCATTTTGCAGATAAAAGGACAGCATACAAGATACTCAATCTTGGGTATTATTGGCCTACTATCTTCAAGGATGCTAAGAGGTATGTTAGAAGTTGTGATACTTGTCAACGGATGGGACGGCCAGTCCAGTCTGATGAAATGCCACTCCATCCCCAAATCCTCATTGAACCATTTGAGAAGTGGGCCCTTGACTTCATTGGTCCAATTAATCCACCATCACAAGGGAAGAAGTACATTCTGGTCTGTACGGACTATGTTACTAAATGGGTAGAGGCCAAGCCTTTACCGAGAGCCACGGAGCAGACTGTGGTAAACTTTCTTTTTGAGGAGATCTTTGTTCGATCTCCTCAAAAGAAAACGTGCCAAAATAAGTATGATTTGGGGTCTAAAATGGGCCTTATAAGAAAACGTGCCAAAATAAGTTTTTGTGAGTTGGAATTCAAGAACCAATAGAATTTCAATAAAATAAGTCAACCATAATGGTTGAATTGACATATTTGTCATTAAAAAAAACTACTTTTTGTGTTCGTAATTTCGACATATCTCCCTGTGTTTTTACTCAAATTTCGATCGGAAGAGCTCGTTGGATGCGGAATTTGATTCCGCATCCAACGAGTACCCACACTGCATACTTTTGACAGACCCCGCTACCCCAAAAACAAGAAATACCTGAAAAAACGTGATGATGAAGTATGCAGTGTGGGTACTCGTTGGATGCGGAATCAAATTCCGCATCCAATGAGCTCTTCCGATCGAAATTTGAGTAAAAACACAGGGAGATATGTCGAAATTACGAACACAAAAAGTAGTTTTTTTCTTTCTTTCTCCAAAATTAATCAATATTATTTTATTATTTTAACTATTATTTTATTATTTTAACTATTATTTTATTATTTTCCTTAGGAGGCCCATTTTAGACCCCAAAATTCCTCTAATGAATTAATCCACCATCACAAGGGAAGAAGTACATTCTGGTCTGTACAGACTATGTTACTAAATGGGTAGAGGCCAAGCCTTTACCGAGAGCCACGGAGCAGACTGTGGTAAACTTTCTTTTTGAGGAGATCTTTGTTCGATTTGGGGTGCCTAGAGAGATTGTAACTGATCAAGGTGCCCAATTTACTTCCAAATTAGTGCAAGAGATAGCAGAAAAATACAAGATCAAGCACAGAAAGTCCACTCCTTACCATCCACAAGCCAATGGCCAAGTGGAATCTACAAACAAAACCCTAGAAGGCATCATCACCAAAACTGTTCAGATGCATAGAAAGGATTGGTCAGCAAAGCTTACTGAAGTTTTATGGGCATACCGGATCACTTGGAAAAACAGTATTGGTTTTTCTCCTTACCAGCTTGTCTATGGTAAGCAAGTCCTCCTCCTTATAGAGTTTCAAATTCATACATTCAAATTGGCAGCAAATTTGGGCATGGATCTTTCTGAGGCTCAGAAAGAAATATTACTTCAGTTGAACCAGCTAGATGAGATCAGACAGGCTGCCATAGAACACAATATTCTGATCCAACAGCAGCGAGCTCAATGGCATGACAAATTTATCAAAAAGAAGCAATTTCACATCGGTGACTGGGCATTATTATTTGGCTCAAAATTTAAAGATTTCAAAGCCAAATTCACTACTCATTGGCTTGGTCCATATGATATTGTTGATGTCTATGATAATGGGTCAGTCAAACTTCAAACCATAGATGATGAAGCATGTCAATTTGTGGTCAATGGCCACCGGCTCAAGCTGTACAATAAACCTATCAATAGGGCAGATTTTATACAACAGCTTTCACAGCAAAAGGAAATGCAAGTGTTGGATAAACACATCAGTGTTTTTCCTTCACCTACTCCTTAGCTGCTCTGATACAGCTGGCAAATAAAACAAAAAGAGAAAAAGAAAACAAAAATTGAAAAAAAAACAAAAATATAAAAAAAATATAAAAACAAGAAAAAAGGAAGTTTAGTTGTGAAAACCAGTTCACTGGCACAATATAAAATTGAATTTTCTATGGAAAACCAAGCTTGCCTGGCCATTGAAAATTCACATAAAAATCTTTTTCCAATTTCCTGTTTTTTTACAAATAATGCAGATCTTGTTCGACTTGAGGACAAGTCAAAAGTTAGGCCTGTGAGGGGGATAAACATGTTCATGTTCTTTAGAACCCTCCAAGTCTTCTTCATATGCAGAGGATTGTGATTTTTCATCAGCAGAAGGGACCTGATTACCAGACCTGATTACCAGCAATATAAGAGATTTTTAAAGGCAGAAGGACCTGACTTTCAGTGAAGATGAAGGAATTTGAGATAGCAGCAGACAGAAGACATCAGAATGACAATCATAATACAGACCAACTTCAAACAGGCAGCAAGCTCATTATACAGGAACATCAAGCAAGTCTGTAAGAATTTATAGTTTTTATGTTTTAAAAAGTTTCAGAATCCTTTTTGTTTTTAAGTGATGACATCTTACCAATTATTGCAAAGCTTGACTGCCTATTATTGCCATTATTCTGATAAGTCCTTACCAGTACCTTATTTACCTTTCATTAGTCTCTACCAGTAATTTACTTGCCTTTCATTAGTTTCTGTCAGCACTTCATTTTTTCATCTCTGCCAACACTTCATTTTCCACCTTAGGGGTTAGGATGGTTGTCAGGATCAAACCCAAGGGAAATTTTAAATGGCCAACATCTATACTGGACTCTACAGGATATATACTATAGGACATACATTGCATTCTACAGGATATATACTGCATTTTACAGGACATACATTGCATTCTACAGGATGTATACTGCATACTACAGGCAGAGTTTCAATTGGGTTTAAAGATAAACAAGGTCTCTTTCTCAGCAAAAGTGAAACATTGACATAAAGGAATTTCAAAGGTCTCTTTTGTATATGTATATAGTGCATCATGCATTAGATAATATATAAGGAAAAAGACAAGGTCATATACATATCTTCAGTGCATCTTTTAAAAAGGAAAAAGGTTTATTTTAAAAAGAAAATCCTTTTTATTACAGCCTGTACATTGAAACATTGGGTATACTATAGCTCGTACAATAAACTTTGGGCATATAAAGGATTATAAATCAAAACCTTACCTTTCATTTTCATGACTAATTGAATGAAGAAGCACGTTTTTGAAATGATGAAGGAAAACGTGGAATGATACCCCACGACAGCATGTAAGTAAAACTCGATTTCTGCATTATGTATTGGCAAAATATGAGACCACGACTTGGTCATTCTCTTTGAGGCCGAGTCCAATTTTTGCTTTTGCAAAATCGACTGTTGTGTAAAGAAATTGACAGAGAGAAGAGACCGTGGGTTATAGAAAATGTGAGACACCATTTGCTGAAGACAATCAACAGGAAGAAAGATTGTGAGTTACAGGAAGTATGAAGACATCATTTGCAGAGGAAATCGTGTAAAAGAAAAGACCGTCAGCAAGGAGGACGCCGTGAATACTCCAAACTCTGTGAAAATTGTGCAAAAGGAAGTAAAAGCAGTGACATTGGAGAAGAGGTAAGATTTAAAACCCTTTCCTTGTTGAATACTCTGCCCAGACCAAAAGAAATTTCACCAATTACAGAGTATTGTTAAGGAGATAGGAAGACAAAGACAAAATTAAAAGTTGAAGGTTCCTGTTTTCAATTTAAAATCAAAATGTCAGCTAGATTGGAACCAGCAACATTTAATCCCAATGATATTCATGAAAGTTGCCTTGAGATTTTTGCAAATAAGCAGTGGATCAATTTCTTTGAAAAATTTAATGGGCACAATGAGCAGACTAGCTTAGCTTTTGCTGTGACCTTCGATGGAGAAAGAGTTAGAGTGGGGAACTTGCAATTTAGATTGTTAGAAGACATTCTAGCTCAAGTTACTGGTCTTCCACAGCAGGGGGAAAGGTTTTTCAAGACTAAACAGTTTAAAGAGAAAGTATGGATGCCATTTTTGTGCAGGTCTAGGGCAGGATCAGTCAATTGGAAAAAAGGGATATCGAGAAGCTAGCTAGTTCATCCCTGGGATGAGATAGTTTACATCATTCAAAAATTTATTACATGTGAAGGCAGATTTAACATTGTTTACCTTTATCACATCAAGCTGCTACAACATTTAAAAGGGGAATGTGAAATCAATATGCCTTATTTTCTGCTACAAAGCCTAACTAAGATGGCCAAAGCTGTCCAAAGGCGTCCAAAAGACAAGATAACAAGTCTTTTCCACTGTGGACTTATTAAAATCATTATCCAGCATGAATTACAAAGGCAGAATTTGACATGGTCAGAATTCCTAATTCATAATCAATTTGAAAATCAGGAAGAGTTGCTTGAAGAAGGTGCAAAGGAAGATGAACTATTGATGATAACCTACCCTGAGGCAACAAGCTCAAAACCGCCAAAGGGGAAGAAGAAAAAGAAAGAAATATTGCTGATAACTGATGATGAAGACAACTCTGAGGCAACAAGTTCAAAATAGCCTCAGAGAAGGATGCAAACTAGAAGTGTAAAGAGAAAAGAAAAACAACATCAAAAACAAGATCAGATCTTCACCACCTACCAGAGAAAGTCAAGCAAATACAAGCAAGGTCAAAGTCAATCAGCATTAGAAGATGAAGAACATATGTAGACCTTGGAGAGTCCAGGAGAAGATTCAGCAGCTGAAAAAGGACAAGATATCCTAGATCTTGATGAGGTGATCAAGCAAACAAAGAAGATCAACCTCTTCTTAGACCAGCAAGATAAAGAAAAAGAAAAGCAGTTAGAACAGGAGTTACCCAAAGGTTCAAGCTCTCTCTTCTCAGAACAACAAGCTATGGGAGAAAAAAAAGAAGAGTTAGCACAAGAACATGAAGAATTAGCCATGGATGCAAATTCTGAGAAGCTTCCAATAAAACTGAAGAAAAAGAAGGCTTCTAAAAATAATAAAGAGATCAAAAGACTGAAATTTGAAATCAAGGAACTTGAACAAAAGAATGAGAAGTTAAGAGAAGTTAATTGGAAGCTAAAGGTTCAGAGAACACGCATCACTAAACAAGCATATAGATGGTACAAGCAAAGGAAGGTTTACAAGGCTAAGTATGAAAGGTTGAAGATCCTCTATGCATCTCGGGCATCAACAAATGCATCATCACAGACTGAAGACTAGAAGCAGGATAATCAGCAGTAAAATTTTGGTTTTGAACAGGGTCAAAGTTTTTGGCATGAGGACATGCAGCAGTTTCCTCTTGGGGGAGATGTTGGGCACTGTTTTGACCCCTTTTTGCCACTTAGATATCTTTCATTTCCTTCATAAAACCTCCATATTGAGTAGAAAATCTTTAAAGTTCATCTATAAACCTTGGTTAAAGAGGTATAATGTCATTGCTTGCTAATAAATTGAGTTTTGTGAATTTTTAAGCATTTTAACTAGGATTTTTGTGTAGATTACGGGATGTACTAACTTCCCGTATTATCTCCAAGATTGAGCATTTGCAGGACAGCTAGGAGGGAACTGGAAGATAGAGAATGGATCCTTAGTGTCCACAGATGGATGAACATTCAATAGTTAGGTGATGTGGCCTTTACAGATGTCAGGTCAACTTCAGTCAAAGGCGGCCACCTGTTCTACATCCAGCACAAAAGAAGGAACAGTTTTGATTTTGTGGAGTTTCACGATTCTGATGAGGATCTCGTTAGCTATTTTCATTAATTAAGTTGCAGAATTATAGCATTTCTAGTTTCATTTCGAATTTGTATAAATCCTTCACAAAACAATGAAGAACTACCACGATTTGAAGAGGAACGCACTTTGCTTCTGAGTTGCGTGGTATTGCTGTGCAAACAATTTATGGTGAATGCATATCAAGTTTTAGTTCTGTAAATCTTTAATTGTGTGTGGAGCAAGGCTTTGGAGGGCCCCCATCGTTGAGTTCACACACTTTTACATTGCCGGTGTAGCGATTTGGTGATTGCAGCGATTTCATTCTGGTGCAAATTATTTAAATCGTGCCATTGGTATGTGTTACCCTGTAGTTTCTAGTTTATCAATTGCAGAATAAATTCAGTTAAGTCTTTAATCAATTTTATTAATGCTCTGTTCCTTTCATTTTATGATTCAAGCTACGATTCACATGCTCTGTTTATCACTTGTATTGTTGAATAAACTCTGTTCTTCTACTGGCTAAATATTGGAAGCATTGATGGATCAGACCACGATATTCTGAATATTATATATTGTTGTTTATTCAATGGTGAAGTAGTAAAGGACATTTACAAATTATGAACACTGTCTTGTAAGAGAATTTAATTGGTATTTGTTCATTCAGTGCTGGTGGAACCCTGTAGTCTGTATCTTAGGGTTATAGATTTGCTATTTAAATTGTTTTCATTTTATCTCAGTCCTTTTTTCTTTCATAAATCAATTACTGTGTGCTTAAAAAGAAACAAATGAAGTCACCCTTGTAAAAGGATTTTGTATCTGTAAGTTGCAGTATTTTTTTCTGTTAGTAGATTTAATTTACAGTTAGCTAAATTCCAGATAAGTCTAGCCCCTAAGTCCTAAAACCTGGATGTGTCTTGAAGTTTACTGACCCGGATTGATTTAAATTTAAGTTCTGATTCATACTGGTAGATCAAAGCCCAACAATGACCATGAAACCAAACTCTTCGCACCTCCTCGATAGAAGGGCATTTATAAGTAAGGTGGTCTCCCTCACAAAGCTTACAAGGAAACTTGGGCTTGTGTTTTGAACGGGTAGTCTTTTCAATAGTGTCAACATGACTTGCAGTGGCTGACATTTTGTCCTCAACATGAACTACAGAGGCTGAGAGACTGCCCCCAACATGACTTGCAAAGGCTGAGAGACTGGGTCCAACATGACCTGCAGAGGTTGGATGGGCACCACCAGCATGAACACTAGAGGCTGAATGGTTACGATCAACCGTGCTATGCAATAGTTGAGTGTGTGTCCCTAGCATGAACTTCAAAGGCTGGGTGGATGGATCTAACATGATTTGCAGAGGTTGGATGGGGAGGTTCAACTTGAACATCAGAGGTTGAATGGGTTCCCTCAACATGAATTACAAAGTCCGAGTGACTGGATCCAATGTGACCTGGAAAGGTTGGAAGGATCCCACTAGAATGATGAACAGAGGCTGGATGGTGAAGATCAACTTGAATTGCAAAGGTTGAGTGCTTAGATCCAACATGACCTGTAGAGGTTGGATATGTGCCCCCAACATGAACTTCAGAGGCTGGGTGGTGAGGTTCAACTTGACCTGCAGAGGTTTAATGGGTGCCCCCTTTCTTATGTTCCTTCTTCCTACTCCCACCCTATTTCTCCTTCTTTTAGTCCTTTTATATTGTCGGTTAATAGTATCAGTACTTCACCGCATGAGGTAGAACAAAGAGGAGAATCAACTACATGTGAAGGGGAAGCAATGTTTTGATGCCCTTGATATAAGGAGCTTACTTTTGAAGCATCGGGGGCATTCAGGATAGTTGGAGTGGAAAACAACCACATCGGTAGCCCCAGGGTGAATCCAGGTAGATCCAAGGTGGCCATCAAGGGAACACCAACATTCCCCGTGAGAGGAACAGTACAAAGAGTTCCTAGCATGGGGATCTCTTGGTTGGTGTTCAAAGGGGTGCTAGCCATAGTTTCAAACAAGGAGACAAAGTCTGAGGTTGACAGGAAACCAAAAGTACAAAGCACACACCTGAAGGAAAACTAAATACAGACAAACCACACAGCACTCACTAAAAATTCCTAAAGTCAAGCAGACAAACATGTATAAGATATGCTTTCCAGAAGAAAGTTGATAGACAGTTACTTGGCATCCCTGTAGATGTTCTTAGGCACAAGCAGAGGAATCACCCACTTCCCTCCCACACCTTCTATTGGGGTTACCTTCCAAGCCCTTCCAAGGTCAACCAGAAATAGCCTTCTGGTGTACCTGTGTATGAACCCTAGATGTCAAAGAGACTAAAGGATACCTCAACTATATTGATAGTATGGGGTGACAGTTGCAAGCCTGGTTCGTACACATGGGCAGGGTAGCAAAGCCCGAAACCTTGTCTAATACATAATCCCCAGATGCACAAAAACCTTGGTCTACGCTTTGACAAGGAATCGGAGGGTTATCTCCTCAGTCCAAGTGTCCACGCGGCCTCATACTTAACTCCCATTTGAGAGAAGCTTCCCAGATACAATCAACATAGAAGAGGATTTACCTAGTGATTGGCCAACTACGTCTGAAATTTAATACTCGTGGAGAGTTAAAACTCCCTAATCCACAAGTCTAGCCTAAGCTAGTTGGTGTAGGAGCCTATAAAATAAAACTTACTAATAATTTTTAATTATATCGTTCATTTTAAAAGGTTGTTTTTAGTCAGAGTGTAAATGGCATGAAAATTATGTGGTGTTTTGACTCAAAGTTAAAACAAAATGACTAAGCAACAAGAAATGAAATGCAAAAAGCAAAAACTATTCTCTCTCTTTTTCAAATAGAAACTTGAAAGCCACAAAAGAACAATTTATTTTTTATTTTTTCAAAAATAATGATATGCAATGCATTAAAGCTAAAACCCTAATCTACATGCATATTAAAGAACTATATGTTCTTTTTATTTTTCTTTTATAAATGCAAAAGAAAACTACCTACAAACTAAAGTATGTAGATAACAAGAACAAAGAAAAATGAACTATGCTATACAACCACAAAACAGACTCTAGAATGCCCTAAAGTCGATATAAACCCTACTTGGAAGGGAGGCTTGCATAAGAGACAAGTCAACTATTTTGGCATGGTGAATTTAACCAACAAAAGAAGAAGGAAACAAACACTAACAAGCTTCTGAACTCAGACAAAGATCACTAACAGAGGCTGACCATAAACATAAGCCAAAAATCATGCCAAGCAAAGGGGGTGGGGGGATGAGCAAAGAGAAAAAACTAATGCTACAAAAGGACTTACCACATAGATAAAGAACACCCAAAAAGGATGACACTAACTCCCTGGAGTCATGCACCTACAGAGAACCCCCAAAAAACCACCAAACAGCCCACAACAACAGAAAAAACCACAAAAATGAGGAAAAAACATTTTTTTAGGGGCACACGCGGGTTGTACTACTGAAAATTCACATATCATACGCGTGTTGACAATATAGCAAGTCGTGTGTACAAACCAAACACGTGACTGTTTAGTCGGCAACTCGCATATGAGTTGGAAAAAACATAAAAAAAGGTGAAAAACTTCCTTACGAAGGCAGGGGAGGTGTTCTATCAGACTTAGAAGGTGTTCCTAAGTGGCAAGAAGGACCTGAAACTTTATAAAAGGCTGAAAGAAATACAAAGAAACCCCAAACAGACAAGGCTATCCCTAGCGGAGTCACCAGTTCTGTTGTAAAGGAAAGTTTCCTATGGCTAGGGTTTAAGAGGCCATCAACATACTGGGGTTCAAAAGGTGGATGCAAATGGTTATGCAAATATATATAAGCAAGTTTCAGAGATTAGAATGGTTCATACCTTAGCCAAACGAAGGTTGATCCAAGCATCCCTTCAATCCTCTTCTTGCTCTTCTTGCTCCTCTTACTCCAAGAGACCTGCAAAATGAATTATACCTTCCTCAAACCATTATGACCACATATAAAGCAATGATAATCAAAGCAATATGAGAAACTATTATGATTAACATAAACATCTAATCATAAATATAAATTCAATCACACATTGAACAATGATTTGGGAAGAAGAAGGAAATCACATCTTTATTAATCTCGAAAACAAGTACAAATATACCTTCTCTTCAAGTTCGGCACCTCATGAAACCTTGATATGGTTCTGCTGCTTCTCTTCTCCAAGGAACTCAGCCTCCAAGCTCTGTGACACAAGGAGAAAGCTTCTAGGGCAAAGGTGTGGGAAAAGAGAGATCCAATTCCTCCAGCATAACAATGCAAAGATTCAAGTCCCCTCTCATGGACCTCCCTACCTCTATTTATATGCTTCTAAAGAGATAGGGTCGAAGAAAAAGTAGTTACAACTGAAGGAGTCAGTTGCATAACTACCCAAACTACCCAAATTTCGAAAAAAAACTATTTTTTTTTTTCTGACATTTTTAGGAGGAATACGCGGGTTGTGGAGACAACAGTCATGTATGCAGGAGGTATACGTGGGTTGCAATGCAAATAGTCATGTATTTAGGGCATACGCGAGTATTATATATAGCTAGTCGCATACAATACACGGGTTTCCTTAAGGCAACTCGTGTATACATCAAAAAATATCATTTTTAGGGTACTTCTGGGAATTTTCAGACTTTGGTGTCTTCTGAAAGTTTTAGCTAACACAAATACCTTTCCAACAGTGCAGAGATGAGGTAAAATAGAGTTACAAACTCAATATATGAGTCCTCAAAGTTAGGTGATTTTTCAATGAATTTCATGAAGTGTCGTCATGGAAGTGTCGACATGCGACAAAATCATGGGAAAGTGATCACATGCAGAGACATGTCATTTTGAGCTATAACACAATGTTCATGCAACATTGCACATAATGTAACATACATTTAAGTTCTTTATTGGAAAACATAGGACATAGGATTTCTGCAATCCGAAATGTTGCAAAATAAAAAAATATGTTGTTCCTTATTCACAAAATTGGGGAATTGAAAATTAGAACATATGGTCTTCCTTATTGAAAAACATAGGACATAGTTTTTCGAATTCTGAAATGTCACAAGTAGGAACACTGACATGTTTTTATTTGAACACATAGTATTTCTTGATATGTTGCACAATCGGAAATCAGAAGATAACATCTTCCTTATTGGAAAACATAGGACATAGATTTCTGATTTCCGAAATGTCAGAAATTGACAATAGGAACACGAACTTCTTCTTATTTGAACACAAGATTTTTGTATATGTTGCAAAATTGAAAATAGGGACCTAACATGTTCGTTATTTTCACACGTAATATTTTCGGGATTCGAAATGTCGGTTATTGGAAAACATAGGACATAGGATTTCTGCAATCCGAAATGTCACAAAATCAGAAAATATGGTGTTCCTTCTTCGCAAATCCTAAATTGGGGAATTGAAGATCGAAACATTTGGTGTTCCTTATTGGAAAACATAGGACATAGATTTTCAGATTCCGAAATGTCAGAAATCTGAAATAGGAACATTGAGATGTTCGTATTTGAACACATAGGATTTATGGATATGTTGCAAAATCGAAAATCAGAAGATAGCATGTTCCTTATTGGAAAACATAGGACATACATTTCCAGATTCCGAGTGTCGAAAATCGGCAATAGGAACATGGACATGTTCATATTTCAACACATAAGATTTATGCTTGATACGTTTATAGTTCAAACAGATACAAACCAGAGTAATGAAATATGTTAATGAATAACAACAACCAGAATAATGAAATATGTTAATACGAAGAATTTTGTTTTTATATATCCATTTTATTCTAGTCAAATGATTATGTTACATTCCAATTTTTTTTTAATTTTTTCATTCTCTGTTTCATTTCACATGAAAAAATAACCATCACGCTATGGAGACTATGGTAACTGAAGATTCTATTTTACTATTGCTACATGGTGTTTTCAACCTTTGCCTGCTGGTACAGGTCTCCACATTAAACCAAGTGAACTCACTCAACTCATCATCTATTCAGTTTCGAATCTCTATCTCGGATGGCCTTCACAAGCATGAGCTACTGCTTCCAGTTATTTATAGTGATCTTGTAGAAAATGAACAACTAAAACAAGGAACTCTAATCAAAATTACCTAATGTTCATGCAACATTGTACGTAATGTAACGTACGTTTAATTTCCTCTTTCTTTTTCTCTCAATCAATTTCACACTGTTCATGCATCCAATGTTTTTGTCTCCCATTCATGTCTGACATACTTCATTTCACAGGACTATTGCATTGGTTGCACTCGAGGTTGTCACAGTGGATACGACAATTATTGGAGATACTGCACCTTACCACTTACCTGTAGCTTCTCCTTCGGAAAGTAGTTGCTCTGTTCCAGTCAACACTAGCTCAATAAAGGAAAAACCTAGCTTTGTTGGATTGACTATCCAATTCACATCACTCTCCTCTTCTAGCAAAGTTTGGAACATTCAAGGCCGAGTTACTGCCAAGACAAACATACATGAATATGGAAACCGATGAGGGTCTGGAAAAGTGTCTGGATTTGACCTTGTTAATGCTTCACACAATGAGATACATATATCTGCATTCAATGAATTGGCACCCTCTTGGTATGACCAAATAGAAATAGGAATAGTGTACATCGTATCAAATGGCACAGTTAAAGTATCCAAACCAATTTTCAACCATTTGAAAAGCCATAATGAGATTTTTCTAGGTTCCACCTCAACCATTCAACCATGCTTAGATGAATATCCATTAATAACTTTATGTTGCTTTAACTTTAAAACTATTAAGGAGATCCAAACTATACAAATAAATTCCATGGTTGACCTTGTTGGACTTGTCGTTCAGTTTCACCTACATCCACGATACGAAAACGGGATGGTGTTGAAACTTTTAGGCAAACCATTGAATTCCATGACATATCAGGCTATAAATTGACATAACACTTTGGGGAGAGCATTGTCAAATTCAAGGAGTTGAGCTTGCCAGCCTTTGCAGTTTACCTACTCCTCCAGTGGTAGTGATCAAGGGAGGTCGTGTTACAGATTTTAATGGAAAATGTGTTGGCACTATCTCCAACTCTAATATATTTATAAACCCAAATATTGAACAAACATCACTTCTCCAGAAATGGTTTAATGACAATGGATTTCGTTCAGCATCATCGTCTTTGAGCCGCTGTAACACCCCGGTTTTGACCTCACTTGCATTAAAAATGTATATGATGTATATAATGTAATTAATCGTGGTGTAGAGATAAAGGCAAAAGCCCCACCATCAATTTAACGTTTTATGTTTCGGCGATTAAAATCGATGCCGATTTTATATCGTGCTATCCGACACATTATAATTTTTGGCATCATGTAAATATGCATTTAAATTAAAATAACCACAACTAGCTATGTCAATGCAACCATAATGAAAAGGGCATGATTTTCTAAGGATATGGGGGGGGTGTCTAACCCTTGGGAGCCATTGGGGAATAGCCAAGTGTTAATTGATAAACCTATTTAGTTGTCACATATATTTTTCTTACTCATCATTTATCCCTTGTCTCATTAAATAACCTTTTTGTCTTATCCTTGTCTCAACTACCAAATTAAATCCTCTAGAGTTAGTTGGGGGTAGTTATTACACGGGCAATGGTGTGTGGCAGGACTGTTAGTCCTTGCCCACATGCACACTCCACTAAGGAGCACGTTCATCCTCACATGGGCAGGAGGAGAGGAGACCACGATCCCATTTTTCCTCACGTAGAGAGCTATAGAGCTGTTTTACCTTCACGATTTAACTGTTGGGGGTTCTCATTCACGATTTTGGGCTCCTGGACATTTTTCTCAGCATAAAACATCTACGTTGGGCTCTCTCTCTCCAACGGATGGAAGTTTCCTGTGTGTGAATTTCGCTTTTGGATTTTGCTGTGTGTAGTTTCTCTTCACTTGTGGGTCTAGGTATGTGAATCCACCTTCACACAGGTTGCATTCCTTTCCTCACACAGCTGAGAAATTTTACTGGTTTCCCCATGAATTTTGGGTTGCTGTGGATTTTTTTTGAGTCGTTTGGTCCATGATAGGGGTAAGAACGACTCTGGAGTCGAATTGCTCAGTTTGAGATGTGTATTACCCAATTGCCATTCCAGTTTTGTTCTATGGTGTTTTCTTTAAATCCCAGAGTTGTGAATTGTTGTGTTGGGCTATGTGTGTGCACAATGGTTGGTCCTTGAACTATTTGGGAGTGGAAGTGGAGCCTGAGCGTTCTTGACAAACCTAGTGTGTGTAGGGGCCTCACGGGAGAGCTAGAGGGATGACTTTCTTCTATACACCCCCTAAATAGCACTGGAAGGGAAGTCATGGCCTGAGGGACTGTACAAAAGAGAAGGGGATGATTCCTTGTGTTGGGTGTGTGTGGATGTCTTAGAAGTCGGGCTAGCTCTGGTGCAGGTGTCCTTAGCTCTTCAGTGATCCCACTAGCTTAGCAACCAGCGTTTCTAGCTCCCTGTTAGCCTGATAAACCCAACTGTGTTGGCTTGGATGAGTTTTGTGTATCCTTGGCTACGTGTGAGCCTACTAGTTTCCCCTTATTCCTTGTGGAATCATGCCCAGCTCGAGGGTGGAAGTGTTGCTGAGCGATTGATGAGCACATTGGCCTATGGTTGGGTGGAACGTTGTAGATGGTTGCGGGACGAGTTTTTATGAAGATAAGCATTATTGTCTATTTCATCTCTATAATTGTAATTGTTGTTTAATGAAAATGATGAACATGCTAAATGATTTAATGGGATGTAGTTTGATTCCGTTGTATGATAAATAATTATGCATCTATGCATGTTTTACTTCAATGCATTTCAATTTTTATCATTGTATGTTCATGGGGCTAGTTTCCCAGGTAGATAGAAGCATCGGTAGTGTCCTCTTCGTTGGTAGGAGGGTTAGGGATGTTACAGCAGCAAATTTAGTGCCTCTTGTTCTGCTGGTCGGAAAGACATTACCATCAATGAGCTACAAACTCTTCAAGCATCTGAAAAGGTTGTTTGGTATTCTGTTGTTGCAATCATTACAAATGCTAACATGGATGACTTCATTTCCTTGCATGCCCTCTTTTTGTTTATAGTATACAATGCATGAAAAATATTGCTGACAAAGTTGGAGACATTTGGCATTGTGGTAAATGTGATGGGGAGTTTCCTGAATGTGACTACCGATACATCCTAAAGGTTGACTTGGAATATGTAACTGGATATCTTCATGGTGTGATCGCTTTTGATGATGCTGCAAACCAACTCATGGGCATCTTAGCAAAAGAATCGTGTCTTCTCTCAACTGAATCAACATCAATTGTTGAAATAGTCTAGAGGATCTGCAACAAACAATTACTTCTTACTCTTTTAGTTAGAATAGAGATGTTCTCTGGAAATGCATGCCTAAAAGTTGTAATTGTGATGGCATCAGCAACTTCAATGGATACATAAATATATAAGTTTGTTCAACCTGATACATAAGCATATTCTTTATTATCTGTAATGAATGTTTTGGCCATCTCAGGAAAAGATGTGTGTCTTCTCTCAACTGAATCAACATCAATTGTTGAAATACTCCAGAACATCTGCAGCAAACAATTTCTTCTTTGTCTTTCATTTAGAAGGAATACATTCTGTGGAATTGCGCACCTAAAAGTTCTAATTGTCATGGTTGAATATACATCATCGACAACTTCACTGGATATATAAATATATACCTTTTTTCGACCTGATATATTCTCATATTCTTTGAAAATCTATTATCGGCAACTTCTATTTTGCAATTTGATACTTTCACTCTAGAACCTATGACTACTTTTGAATAGAATTAGAATTTGCTATTCTGTTTATTTATTGAATTAACAACTTTCTTTTCTTATTTGTTAACAAATATTATATTTTTTTCATATATCATTTTTCATACTAGATTTTATTCTTCTATTTTGCTGCTTTCTTACAATTATCAACGTGCGACTTGAAAAAAATATATTTATTCCATCAATATTATTTTCCACAAATATTCTTAGTTACCTACATGCAATCAGTTAATATTTTCCTTTTGTCTTCTACTTTATACCGATATACTTTGCAGTTAATACATATAGAAAATGTCTCACTGCCAGCAATCAAAGTTTCTAAGTATTTAATAATTTTATGGTTTTGTTTAGGCATTATTCCAACTCACGACAATTAACAAGCCAATGCACGAAGAAGAGTTGTATATGCAGAGAATAGAGATAAAAACAACAAGAGACAACATCTTCTTTACAGAGTTGCACGACTACCTGTCCATATGACTTGTCCAGTTTCTCTTCCCGAACCTTCCAATAGACCTTCACTTCGACCATCTATGCTAAATCCATCGAGCACCTGCCTTGATGATGCACATCAACGATTTCGTAAAAAAAATGGACCAACTGCGTGATATGCATGTCTACTCAATTTGCAAAGAATGTTACCCTGGTATTGTAACGAAAAAATTCCATAATGCATATACTTGTTCTCGCTGTATTCTAGAATGAAAAGGCCATCGCTTTTCATTCGAAAACAATATGGATCCAAGAATCCAACCACCTGTGCTTGTAGTACTTACACAAGTTGAAGAAATGCTCATTAGTCATGCTAACCCAGTTTTACAAGTTACACATGCTCATGGTGGTCAATAAAAATATTCTGGACATACTATTTGCTTCCCCCAGGACATTTCCAATATTTCCAAATACCTACCCCATTTAATATCAGAACTTGACATTCTTGTTGTTCGCAAATGCAACTCTACAAACAATCCATATGAACTGTTTGTTAGTCGTACACGTGTTCTTGTTTCCCTTGAATAAAAAATGGCAAATGACCCATACTACAAGTATGTACAGGTCAACTTAGTCACATTATCTTCATTTCCTCTTGTCTCAAGAGACATTTCACCTTGGATTCCACATGTTAATAGCAATGATACATTATCTCATCAGAAAATCTTGTCCTGTACAGTTCAACCACCAAATTATTTTGAACCCTATGAAATAGAATCCTCCTCATTTCTTTCAACACAAACTAATGCTAGAACCGAGGTTGAAGAAAATAGACAGTTGTTACATATACCAAATATCCCACTAGCACCTTCAATTGATTGGCATCCTATAGGCATTTCCCCTATCAATGAGGAAAACATAGAAGGACTTCTTTCCATGGCTTTTCCAACTTTGTTACCCACAGGTGTAGCAATGCTTAAACAACCACGCATTCATGAGGTTGATATGCACGAATATGCACTTCAGCTAATTCACTATCATGACAACAGATTTGGCCAACATCCTCGGTTCTGGTACCACATATACAATGTAATTATGCGTCATCGGAGTAATGCTACTACCTCTATTTTTGTCAAAACTAATCTTGAAGATACACTACCTTCGACAATACTTGAACTTGTTAACCAATTGCAAGACATGCCTAATCATAAAATTGGTGAGCTGGTCGCGAGGTTTCGATCTTCATTACGTGGAACACACTCATATTGGAACAAAAGTAGGGATGAACTCACAAATATGATCAATCAACAAGGTACACCAACTTTCTTCTTTACCCTTACTGCAGCTGATACAAAATGGCCAGATTTGCATGTTCTAATGCCTGCTGGATGTTCTACTGGTTTAGATCAAGATAACAATGCAAAGTTCACAACATCATATCAAATCCACATATTACATCACAATACATGCACAATAGATTCAAAACATCCCTTCAAGAGGTGCTTGAAAAAGGTTTTCATATAACGGATTCTTGGTGTAGGTATTTTACCATCTCTTCGTTCTTATTTTTCTCTTCATATTTTTCACTTTATACATTTCATTTATAATATATTCCTTTCATCCCATGCAGGTATGAATGGCAGCATTGAGGATCCACACACATTCATGGTTTTATTTGGTTGGAAAATGCACCAAATATGGACACCTTATATTGGGAAGATATTCTTGCAGTTGAAATTGCAAATTTTTTTTTACACATATATTACAGCTTGGAATCCTCGTGATACAGACTTGTCAACATTTGGGTTACACCATTTTACTGCAAATGATCCATGCAGTCTTGCATCACCATCCATATTTCCATCAAACTACTCACTTGACTATGAACAACTTGTAAATTTTGTTCAAAGACACACCAGATGCTCAGAATCAATTTGCCTTTGCAAAAAAGAAACATCTGTTCAATGCCGCTATGGTTTTCCATATGAGTTGCAAGCTACTTCTTCATTATTCATTGATGCAAATGGACGTAAAACATACAATCCTGCAAGAAATGATTCCCTTCTCAATATTCACAACCCTACCATGCTTTCAATCTAGAGAGCTAATGTTGATTTCCATCCTCTTCTTTCTAGACATGTTGTCCTCAAATACATTTCAAAGTATGCATCAAAAGTAGAGCCAAAGTCAGAAAGCTACCATGCAATTCTATCTCACCTTGCACATGCAGCACCAAGTGAGGGTCCCATTCTTCAGCTAATCAAACAATTGCTTGCACAAACATTTGCAAAACGAGACATTAGTGCACAAGAGACATGTCACATGCAGCAAAAAATCCCACTTGTTCTTTGTATCTGTCACTTCTTTTCACTGAATTTATGTCAAAGTGTCTTCCGTCGTGTTTGTAATGGCACTAATAACATCCCTCCAACTCCCCCCTTCATATTTGCATACATGCAAAGACCACTAGCTCTTGAACATCTAACCCTACTTGAAGCTGCTCATTCTTGGTCTTTCTCTTCTGATAGGAAAAAAATCCATGGAAATAAAACTTGCATCACAAAATTGTTTTCTTTTACAGTAACGGTTATGATATATTAAAAGGTGGTATAACCGCAGAAATAGTACCAAGTTACAAAACACCCTTATGGAAGTGGCAAAGAGAGTTCAACAAATCTCAATTTACGCCCTTATGGGAGTAGCAAATAGGTTCAGCAGGTCTTAATAGATGCCCTTAAGGAAGCGACAAAGCTAGTTCAACAAATCTAAAATTTCGACTGAGCAGTAATGAACAAAACAATAAACTAGCATATGATCCTTTACAACCTTCAACAAGACCCTATTCCCAGATAGCGTATCATCGAAGGGAGCTAATTCATTGTAGAAATACGAAAGCATTTCATATGCAGACATCAATCCAAAATTGAAAATGAAGAGTGCTAACGCAAACAACATTTCAAAATTTAAAGACCATATCCCTAAATTCAATTGATTTTCTCTTCGGGACGGTACGAGGAACCTGGTTTTGTTGCAACTTCCATCTTTACGACTTTCAGAGCTAGCTTGTCCACCTTTATCTCTAGTTCTGTCATCATAGTGATTATAGCATTCTCAGAGTGCTTAACTACACGTTTGAACTCCTTCCTCAGGAAGACCAAATCTATGTCAACATTCTTCAAATGTCTTCCACCCTCAGTATCAATTGCCTCCACCATCCTTTGCATATTCTTAATTGCTCTCTTAATTTCTCGGATATTAGACTCCACATACAAGGTAGGGGGGACAAACCAGTGGACTCAGAAGCCACTTCCATCTCAAATTCCAACACTTTTGTGCACTCATTGCTACTGCAGAACACCCTCAACTTCACCTCGAGCTTGCTCCTTTTGCAAACCAACCAAAGAAAACTCCCTCTACCCTTCTCCTTTCGCATCCTTATATCCTTGCCTCTCAGGAACGTGAACCTCATACCACCTAAATTCATCATGTGAGCCATTAAAACTTGCACCACCTCAAAGTTTTTACAATACGTCGACCGGACGTGAAACCTTCCGTGCAATGAGGGAGGATCCTCCTCAGTACAGCATTTAAAATCCGTCTTAACCTCCGTCTTGTACCCACATTCCTTCACAGCCCCAAGCTCTTCATCGTGGTGCAGGCACATGTCGTGATTTTAAAGTGGCAGGAGCCCCAGACCGAAGGCCCATAAGGCCTTTAGCCCTAGGATCCCAACCACGGTCCTATGGGGGGACACAATTTTCTTGAATTCCATTGATTAGAAGCGAGCTGACGTTTAGAGTGGTTCCAACATTAGCAGCTAGATATGCTTCCATGTTATGAGTACGAAGGATGTGGAAAAAATCAATTTTGTGGAAATAAAGAGCAAGAACCTGGATTTTTTTAATTAGTTGTCAAAGATGCATCTGATTTGGGAGGGACTTCTCAACTATAGCTTGGATTACAATTCTCAAGTCTCCCAAGACTATAAGCTCCGTGATTCTCCGATTCCTGGCAATCGACAAACCTTGCCAAAGGGCTAACGCCTCATCAATATTGTTTGTTTCCGTTCCAAGCCCCTAGGAGAATTTGGTTACCATTTGTCCATCTAGGTCAATGAGAACCCCACCCCCCTGCTGCCCCATTGCATCACAAAATTGTTAGAGTCTATCCACAATTAATTTCCCTTCCTCCCTTTGATTCTTCATCTTTTGAACCGTTTTGTTGGAGCGAACTTCTTCTATACAAAGCTTTTCATTCCATCCCTCAGGATATTGGAAGAACAACTTCTGAAATCATTTCTCATTGGCAACATATTAAAGGCACATATATTATCTGGCATGTTGAATGTGCACAAGAAGAACCCTATACACCTCTATCTGATGATTCAAACTCCGATGCTATTATCTTTCCATTGTCCAATAATATGTTTGAATGGTAACTTCTCTCTCAAATGCGACCAGGAAACAACATCTAAATTGATGACCTTGAAATGCTTGGACGTCGTGATTTTGACAAGAATCACAATTGGGCACATAACAATATAACCACCGACTTGCATCATACAACAACATCATTCATTGACCTCAATTGCTTGTCCACCCAGCTACATGAAGACAACCTATCATTTTCCATTTTACGTGATTCCTTGTCTCCCACACAACGCATAGCCTTTGATATTGTCATTTCTCATTTTAGAAACTGTACATCGGCTCCATCGCTCAAAATGGTGATTCAAGGTACTGCAAGAACCGGGAAATCTTACCTGATATCTTGCTTAAAATATGCACTACAAACTACATCTGAACAAAGTACCTCCACACTTCTTGTCCTTGCTCCAACTGGTGTTGTTGCTTTCAATATACATGAATCTACAGTGACATTCTGCTCTTCGAATACCCATTGGTGAAATGCAACCCCTTGAAGGCCAATCCCTTTCAAAACTTCAAGAAGAACTCTGCCATATTTGCTATATTCTCATAGATGAAATGAGCTTTATCGGACCAAAAATGTTGACTCAAATTGATGTCAAGATTTCCCCTCAAATTGTACAATGTCATTTGGTGGTTGTTCCATAATCCGTGTTGGTAACTTTGGACAATTGCCTCCTATAAAGGACATCCCCATGTATGCAGGCTAATCCATTAAAACATCTCTCTGACGTACATTTGATACTTTTATCACACTAGAGACAATTTTTTGACAACAAGAAAATAGCCCTTCTCAATCTGCCTTTTGACAACTCTTGCTAAATCTACAAAATGGAACACCAATTTTTTAAGAATGGGCACTCCTAATGACAAGAACAAGCTTACGCCTTTTAGATGTGGAAAACAGCTCTTTTCAACAATCTATCCACTTATATCCCACCAATACCTATGTTGCACTGCACAATAAACACATGCTGAAACAACTTAATATGCCAATTGCACATTGCTTCACAGAACAAAGGAACAAACATGGCTAGGGATCCATTGACGACGAGCAATTTCCATTAAAGGTCCTTCTTGCTATTGGTCAACAAGCCATGTTAACTGCTAATTTATGGGTTCAAGCAGGACTTGTTAACGACTCACTTGGAAAAGCCATTAACATTGTCTACAACTCCAATGAACAACCTCCTGTTAGAATTATTAATCCTCCCTTGTCCAAATTTGGTCATATGTCTAAATTGGGAGTCATGTCTAAATCGGGAGTCCATCCAGTCTATTTATAGTCATTAACACCATTGAGTCCACTTGACCTAAGTGGGGCACATGTTTTAGTTACTAAAGTGTGGGGAACACTAATTGAGGCTCACTGCCACTGATTGCACTTGATTGCATCAGTTTAGGAGCCTCCTAGACCAATCCCTACAATTTAGGAAGCCACTGGGAGTGCCGAAACCAACCAAGGTCAATTCACTTCAGTTAATGACTAGTCAAGCTAAGTTAGGAGTCAGTTACATTCAGTTCTAGTCCTCTACATTCAGTTAGTGCTAGGTTTACTTGACTGAACACATGTGGGGCGCATTTCTCACCTACCACAGTCAGTTAACCTTAGTCAACACCGAATGTAACACTTGAGTTGTGTTTTAGAGCTCCGATGAACTCTGGTTATGGTTTAGACAAGGTCAGTTAACTACTGAGTCCTCCGATAGTGATTCAGACAATATCTTGGTTACCTACAGTCAAGTAGAGTCTAATCAATTCGAACTTCCTCATGTGGATTCGAATTGCTTGTGGCTATTAAAGCCATTTTACTTCATTGTAATTATCATCAAATTACCTTTTTGATTAATGAAAGCATTCACAACTGCAAGCCTTTTTTGCACTGTTTCATTCTTCAATTGCTGAGTAAATTGTGAGATCCACTTTGTGAGTTGTGTATTTGTCTACAGATCTATGTGCTCAAATTTACATGGTATCAGAGCCTCGATGGACAAGACCCCTCTCCTCCTTAGATCTCCAGCCGGATCATTTTTTTGGCAAATTGCTCCTTCCAGTACTGCACCAGAAGCAGAGAATTTACCACTTAATATCCCAAGTTAGGAAATTGTTGATCAAGCTTGCTTGATCAATTAAGCTGGGTGTGAAGGAAATTCCAAAAGTGCAGACTGTCGACTTTACTTTGTATGTTTGATTTTGTGACAGGTTATTGGCTTCTCTTACAACATTCACTACAAGAAGCCCTTTCTTCTCACTGCATTCGCTATAGTAGCTCAGTTCTTCCTATTAGATTCGAAATGGCTCATCAAATATAGCTTCTCACTCCCTTCAACTATCACCAGTGGAAGGCAGACATGGTGGTAATGCTCCTCACCAAAGGGCTCTTTAGACTCATAGAAGAAGCAGAGGAAGAGCCAGATTCAGATAAAGACAAAGCTAAGTACATGAACAGGCTTGATGAAGCCCATGGACACTTCCTCTTCTCAGTCTCTAAATATATTTGGTTCCACATTCTAGAATTGAAGACTCCCAAGCTGGTTTGGGACAATCTTGCCTCCCTATTTGATAAGCATGATGAGATGAGGATCCATCAGCTAGAAAATGATCTGATCACTCTCAATCCATCCAACTTCGAATCTCTAAATGCATTCTTCACCAAGTTCAAGAACCTAATATATCTGTTGAAGCAATGCAAAGTGGAGAAGGATGAATATCAGCTCATCCTTGCTATTTTGACAAAGCTCAATTCAAACTACTCAGTATTTGTATCCACCTTCCAAACAGTAAGGCTCACTACTCCAAATTGGAAGATGCCCACTCTTAATGCTTTCATCCAATCTCTTATTTCTGAGAATGATAAATTGATCCAAATGGGGATCATTCGATCTCCCAAAGATCTAGCTCTAGTTGCAAGAGGAGATAAGGTAGCGAATGACAAAGGGAAGCAGAGAGATGAGTCCCCTATGAAGAAAGAGCAGTCAAAAGAACCTTCAGGTTCGAAGTGAAGCAAGAAGAATGGCAAAGGAAAGGTCCTCTGCTCTTACTGTGGAAGGGGCTTCCATTCAAAAAGCTCCTGTATGAGAAGATAACTTGATGAAATGGCTCTTCTCTTGAAAAAGCACAACATTTCTGTACCTACTAGCGCAAGGAAGGAAGAATCTGAAGAAGAAGAAGAAGAATACCAAAGGAAAGGACATGCACTGAAGGCCTGCTGCACATTAGCACCTGTCTTTCTCATTGATTCTGGAGCTTCCAACCATATGGCTACATCCAGAGAATCATTCTCTTCTTTTTAGTCCTTTGATGCTCCTAGTATTCATATGGGCAATAACAGTAAAGTCAAAACAAAAGGGAAGGGCTCTATCCAACTTGAACATGGAAGGTTCAAAGATGTGCTATTTGTTCCCTCCCTAGCTTCAAACCTATTATCTGTCTATCAGATGACCCATATTGGATCTCCAAAGCGAGTGATCTTTGGTCCTGACTCAATGGAGATCACAGATATCTCTACTGGGAGCATCATAGCAAAGGGTACTGCAAATCATGCTTCAAAATCATATGAGTTCTCACATTTCATGCCTCCTTCAGAACAAGTGCACTCTCAGCAGCCACCTGCAAAGGAAGGTAAAATCATTGCATCTACTTCATTTATAGCTTCTACTAGTATTGCAGATCCATCTATATCGGTTTATGACCTTGAGATTCAGGGTGACTCAGATCTAGATTCAATCCCTACTTCCAAACTGGAAGCTAGGAAGATGACTGGAAACTCACCTGACACTCAGAAAGGAAAGACTCTTGCGCTATGTCATGCTATTTTACCTCCTTCAGGGAGATGCAATAGACTTCCTGTAAGATGCAAAATGGCAAGGGCTCGGTCTTACTACATTCAGAAGAATGGATATAATCATACACCTCTTCATTCAGTAAGAGACAAAGGTTACATTCCTCCTTCCTCCCATCATCATTTTTGGAGAAGGAGAAGTCTACATGCCAGGCCCCAGAATACCTGTGCACAACACACCATGCATGCTGCTTCACTACCTCACAGAGATGAATATTGGAGCAACATATTTTCAAGTTTTTCAAACTTGAGACCTGATTCTACCTGCTTAGCTAGAGGGAGGGATTTTTTCCCATGTGGGTTTTTCCCTAGCTCCTTGTATTAAGCAGTTACTTTATTTTACTTGATGTAATGGGTGACCTATGGTCTTAGTTACCAGGGCCCACAGTTTTTCCAAGTTAGCATTTAGGGGGGTGTTAGGATTATTAATCCTCCCTTGTCCAAATTTGGTCATATGTCTAAATTGGGTGTCATGTCTAAATTGGGAGTCCATCCAGTCTATTTATAGTCATTAACACCATTGAGTCCACTTGACCTAAGTGGGGCACATGTTTTAGTTACTAAAGTGTGGGGAACACTAATTGAGGCTCACTGCCACTGATTGCACTTGATTGCATCAGTTTAGGAGCCTCCTAGACGAATCCCTACAATTTAGGAAGCCACTGGGAGTGCCAAAACCAACCAAGGTTAGTTCACTTCAGTTAATGACTAGTCAATCTAAGTTAGGAGTCAGTTACATTCAGCTCTAGTCCTCTACATTCAGTTAGCACTAGGTTTACTTGACTGAACACATGTGGGGCGCATTTCTCACCTACCACAGCCAGTTAACCTTAGTCAACACTGAATGTAACACTTGAGTTGTGTTTTAGAGCTCTGATGAACTACGGTTATGGTTTAGACAAGGTCAGTTAACTACTGAGTTCTCCGATAGTGATTTAAACAAGGTCTTGGTTACCTACAGTCAAGTAGAGTCTAATCAATTCGAACTTCCTCATGTGGATTCGAATTGCTTGTGGCTATTAAAGCCATTTTACTTCATTGTAATTATCATCGGATTACCTTTTTGATTAATGAAAGCATTCACAACTGCAAGCCTTTTTTGCACTGTTTCATTCTTCAATTGCTGAGTAAATTGTGAGATCCACTTTGTGAGTTGTGCATTTGTCTACAGATATATGTGCTCAAATTTACATGGTATCAGAGCCTCGGTGGACAAGACCCCTCTCCTCCTCAGATCTCCAGCCGGATCATTTTTTTGGCAAATTGCTCCTTCCAGTACTACACCAGAATCGGAGAATTTACCACTTAATATCCCAAGTTAGGAAATTGTTGATCAAGCTTGCTTGATCAATTATGCTGAGTGTGAAGGAAATTCCAAAAGTGCAGACTTTTGACCTTACTTTGTATGTTTGACTGTGTGACAGGTTATCATCTTCTCTTACAGCATTTGCTACAAGCAGCCCTTTCTTCTCACTGCATTCACTATAGTAGCTCAGTTCTTCCTATTACATTCGAAATGGCTCATCAAATAGAGCTTCTCACTCCCTTCAACTATCACCATTGGAAGGCAGACATGGTGGTAATGCTCCGCACCAAAGGGCTCTTCAGACTCATAGAAGAAGCAGAGGAAGAGCCAGATTCAGATAAAGACAAAGCTAAGTACATGAACATGCTTGATGAAGCCCATGGACACTTGCTCTTCTCAATCTCTAAAGATATTTGGTTCCACATTCTAGAATTGAAGACTCCCAAGCCGGTTTGGGACAAGCTTGCCTCCCTATTTGATAAGCATGATGAGATGAGGATCCATCAGCTAGAAAATGATTTGATTACTCTCAATCCATCCAACTTCGAATCTCTAAATGCATTCTTCGCCAAGTTCAAGAACCTGATATATCTGTTGAAGCAATGCAAAGTGGAGAAGGATGAAGATCAGCTCATCCTTGATATTCTGACAAAGCTCAATTCAGACTATTCAGTCTTTGTATCCACCTTCAAAATAGCAAGGCTCACTACTCCAAATTGGAAGATGCCCACTCTTAATGCTTTCATCCAATCTCTTATTTTTGAGAATGATAAATTGATCAAAATGGGGATCATTCGATCTCCCAAAGATCTAGCTCTAGTTGCAAGAGGAGATAAGGTAGCGAATGACAAAGGGAAGCAAAGAGATGAGTCCCCTGTGAAGAAAGAGCAGTCAAAAGAACCTTTAGGTTCGAAGAGAAGAAAGAAGAATGGCAAAGGCAAGGTCCTTTGCTCTTACTGTGGAAGGGGCTTCCATTCAGAAAGCTCCTATATGAGAAGACAACTTGATGAAATGGCTCTTCTCTTGAAAAAGCACAACATTTCTGTACCTACTAGCGTAAGGAAGGAATACTATGAAGAAGAAGAAGAAGAATACCAAAGAAAAGGACATGCACTGAAGGCCTGTTGCACATCAGCACCTGTCTTTCTCATTGATTCTGGAGCTTCCAACCATATGGCTGCATCCAGAGAATCATTCTCTTCTTTTCAGTCCTTTGATGGTCCTAGTATTCAGATGGGAAATAACAGTAAAGTCAAAACAAAAGGGAAGGGCTCTATCCAACTTGAACATGGAAGTTTCAAAGGTGTGCTATTTGTTCCCTCCCTAGCTTCAAACCTGTTATCTGTCTATCAGATGACCCATACTGGATCTCCAAAGCGAGTGATCTTTGGTCCTGAATCAGTGGAGATCACAGATATCTCTACTGGGAGCATCATAGCAAAGGGTACTGCAAATCATGCTTCAAAATCATATGAGTTCTCACATTTCATGCCTCCTTTAGAACCAGTGCACTCTCAGCAGCCACCTGCAAAGGAAGGTAAAATCATTGCATCTACTTCATTTACAGCTTCTACTAGTATTGCAGATCCATTTATATCAGTTTATGACCTTGAGATTCAGGGTGACTCAGATCTAGATTCAGTCGCTACTTCCAAACTGGAAGCTAGGAATATGACTGGAAACTCACCTAACACTCAAAAAGGAAAGATTCTTGCGCTATGTCATGCTATTTTACCTCCTTCAGGGAGATGCAATAGACTTCCTGTAAGATGCAATATGGCAAGGGATCAGTCTTACTACATTCAGAATAATGGATATGATCATACACCTCTTCATTCAGCAAGAGACAAAGGTTACATTCCTCCTTCCTCCCATCATCATTTTTGGAGAAGAAGGAGAAGTCTACATGCTAGGCCCCAGAATACCTATGCACAGCACACCATGCATGCTGCTTCACTACCTCACAGAGATGAAGATTGTAGCAACATATTTTCAAGTTTTTCAAAATTGAGGCCTGATTCTACCTGCTTTTCGATACCCGATACCCGATTTTCGATTTCCAAAACAAGGTAAGTCAGAAACGTTCAGTTTCTAAACCACATTTCTTTGTTGTGTTCGTGATTTTCGATTTTCGATATCTTGAATGTCGAAAACTCAGATTCAAGTTTTTCTTGAAATATTTTGCTCCCTTCCCGATTGCGATTTCGAATTTCCAATTTCCAAAACACAATAGCCAATTTCTGAAAACCGATATCGGAAACCCAAAGTCGAATTTTTGTTAAGGGTATTTGCCTTATTCACGATTTCCTATTTTTGATATTTCGGATATCAAACAACGCAGACTCAAGTTTTTGTTCAAATGATTTGCTCGCTTCCCGATTCTCCATGGAACTCCAAAACTATGTTTGAAATCTTAACATTCGAGTTCTTTTTATGTAAAATCTTCTAAACGAAAATGTTTACAAAATATTTACAAAATGTTTTTTTCTGCAGTAACATGTTTACAAAATGTTTATGTTGTCATTTTCAAAATCAAAGCATATTTTTTGGAAAAAACATCTACATGATACATCTCTAAAATTCACACAATGCTTAATATATTTACACAGTAATGTCTACAACTCCAATGAACAACCTCTAAAATTGATAGAATGCTTAATATCTTTACATAGTAATGTCTACAACTCCAATGAACAACCTCCTAGCTTACTCTGTATATTCATCAACTTTTGCAAAATAAAATGGAAGTGAGACATCAAAATATATTTGATGCTTGTGCAATAATTCCAATAGGAAATAAAGTCTCATATGAATATACAATTATTTGAATGCGTCCATCATAAGCAAATGAACTCCTACCTCCTATACAATGCTTCTAGCCCTTCCTAAGACTGTAATTTCAAACGCTTCTAGCCCTTCCTAAGACTGTAAATTCATAATTTCTCTTCAAGAATCACAAATTATAATTTTGGAAACTCACGTTAGACAAACGTAATTTATACACAATGGCAATGTTCAACAACAGACGAAATAACAATATGTGAAATTGCTCGTTCATTCATATTCCAAACTCTAAAGCACCCGTTACAAGTCAAAATGTTGCATAAGATCCAATAATGTAGCAACATTAAATTATTTGTTTAGGCGCGAATATCTTTTGCATCTTTTCTCATATCTGCAATTGCCCACAGTCCACTTACTTGTAATTCTAGATTGGAATTGGCAACATTCTCATTCTCCCATCCCATGTCACTACCGAAACTATAGCCCCTACATCGACAGTAGGACTCTCAACTTATCTTCCCATCTCCTCCCATTCCCAACTTTGGTATCACCATGTTGACAATTTTTTCTTGCACAACCATGAGAGCGAAAATAATGACCTACTCCGATTTCCGATTTCCAATATTTGGGATTCCGAAAATCTTATGTCCTATGTTTTCCATTAAGGAACACCATATGGTCCGATTTTCGATTCCGCAATATCCGATTTGCGACATTCCTGATATCAAAAGTTTTATATTTTCAAATAAAGAACTGTCAAAGATAGTATTTCCAACTTTCAACGTTGGGGTATCCAAAACCTGTTCATATTCTTTTCGCATAACTTATTTCTCCGCTAAGTCCATTCTTATTTTAAACTCGCTCTGTGTTATGTTTAATCGATCTGCCTCAAAATTTGGCTTAGATTTTGGCCTCTAAATTGTTACAATTTGTGGAGAAATCGAAAATCGTGAACACGACAAATTTGAGCACCATATGTTCCGATTTTCAATTCCCCAATTTAGGATTTGTGAATAAGGAACACCATATTTTCCAATTTTGCGACATTTTCGATTGCAAAAATCCTATGTCCTATGTGTTTCAATAACTGACATTTCCGATTTCGGAAATCTTACGTGTGAAAATAACGAACTTGTTATGTCCCAATTTCCAATTTTACCACATATACACAAATCCTATGTGTTCAAATACAATTCACAATTTCGGCTTTCACAAATCTTAATCTCGAATCATCTTCAAACTTGATATTTATTAACATAAATAATTGTCATTGGATATTTAAATAAATTTCATATACCCAAATCAAGCTATTCACGTATATTAGATATTTAACTTTAGCCTTTTAATGAAAAATAATATATTTACATATATTAGATCTTTAAACTTCGTATTAATTTTTTTTTGTAAGTTTGCATTGCTATTAATCAACTATACAAAATATTACAGAAAATCGAGAATTCTGATCAAGTGAAAACAATGGTCTAACAACCACTCTAATCCGTTAAAAGAAAAAAACTCTACAGTTGCATTGTATTGAGCATAAAAACCATATAGATAATGAACGTTGCTGCCTAAGTAAAGTTTAAATAAAATTACAAACATATTCAAAAGAGCCACAATAACCCATGTGATATATGGGGGGCTACATACAAAATTACTATGAACAAATGTTTACGAAGAGACCTTGAAAATTAAAAAACAACATAAACTTAGAAGTAAACAAAAGGAAGAAAAATAGAAAAACAATGAAACAGAAACAAGCTCATGAGTTAGCACCGCTGGTAGTGACAGCCAGATCCTGCGTGTCCTGCGTTTCCTCAACCATAGGACAAGGCCCAAAGAATTCCTCGTCTAAAGATGGTAGACTACACTTCGGTGGTAGAACAACCGCTTTCCCGACAGAGACATCTGCTTTTCCTATAGAAATATCTGCTTTACCCACAGAAGCATTCACTTTCCCCACAGAAGCATTAGATTCAATACCTCCTTTGAAAAGCTGGCTAATTGTAACAGGCACTATAGATACAACGAGTATTATAGGAGCTGATTCGACATTCATTTTTGGAGCCATAGAGACATTGCTACTACCTCCATCACCCAAGGAGTCAACTCCCTTGGCTAATTTTTTCCACATGGCCATCATATCTCTGTCCATGATGACCATATCTAAGTCCAGCATTTTCGACGTAGCGTCTGAAATTTCCAACTTACTATTGTTCCATATCCCTATCATTTCCTCCATGAGGGACCCCATCATGTTTTTGACGATCCAATAGTGATTCAGGCTTCCCCCATCAATATTGTGAGCAAGATTCTCTTTTACCAGCCTCCTTTCCCAGTCATCTATTATGGACTGAATTTGCGGAGAAATATCATTGTTGTAACCATCTACCTTTGTCATGCGCGCCCCTCGTTGAGCACGATCGCGACCACTTCCAGCACGACGAGACGTGGCACGCTGCTTGGACATAGTATGATGGTTCAGATGCAAAACAAAACAGAGCAAAGGTAGGCATAACTGTTCTGCAACAAAATCAGGGAAGAACAATAATGGCCCAAGACCCAATTAGTTAGGTAAGAAATAGTTGAATGGAATTAGGGAGAAAGATTCATCACCATGCTAAAACCAACAGGAGGCCATTAACGGGGAAAAAAGATTGTTGTACCACTTCTAGTTATTGAACAAGCGAAACTGTACTGTAACCACATAACCAAATGATCGTCGCGTCAAATCATCCCTTACCTTAGTAGCGATGGTGTCCTCCATTGAAGCTCATATGTGCTGACAGAGCTTTGTCGACAGCGACTAATTAATGCCGTCTCGGACAAAATGGAAGTAAAGAAAGAGGATACACATCACTACTGAATCAACTGTAATAACAACATTAAAACGCATATAATAACCGGAAAATTTAATCATGACCATGATGTATCTAAACTCAGCAATCGAAACTGCTGCAGCAGTGAAAGCGCCACTCTTCATGATAGATGTCACTGTCAAATCAACTGTAATCCTAGCATTAAAAGTGAAGTCATGACCAAGTTGGCTAGCCTAGACAACAAGACCCGCTTCATTAATGTGTAATGAGTGCAAGATAGATGACAGAAACACGTACAACGTTAATTTGCCACAATATACCTGTCCATTCCCTGCTTGCCAATTTGACTCTCATCATTCGCATCCAGGGTTAAACTTCATATTAATTGATAGAAATAATTGTTATTATTCAATCTATAAACCTCATAAAATTGTTTCTTAAAAATTTACTGTATAAATTAAAAATTATAATTATTTAAAAATATTATATTTAAAATGACTTTTAACTCATTTCTCGAAATAAAATAAAATCATATAATTCCCAATATATATAAACAACTTTAAAATGCATTATATATATTATGAATATTTTTATTTTATAATATTTATTCCCGATTTCCGAAACATGATACCAAATTTCCGAAATTGGATATCGAGAACCGAAAATTCCAGTTTTTCTTAGGGTTATTAGGCCTTTCGGCAATTTTTGATTCATGATAATTAAATCCAAAATATCGGAAATCCAAGAAATCAATAAACATTACAAATAAAAAACCAATCTTTCCGCTTTCTAATATCCGAAATATCCAAAATCGCAAATCTAGGAAATTATTTCAACAAAACCTTAATGTCCGGTTTCCAATATCCAAAATCGAAAATCACAAATCTGGAAAGACAAAATATTTTTACAATAACCTTAACAAAATTGAAATTTCCAGTTTCCGATACCCAGAAATTGGATATTCGAAATGTCGGAAATAGGAAATCAGGAAATTGTGATGTTTCTGATTTTTTTTTTTTTTTTGGTGATATTTCCGTAATTGAAAATTGGTAAATCCAACAAAATATTTAGTGTCTCGTTTCCGATATCCGAAATATCGGAAATTGGGGATACACCAAATAACACTAACAAAAAATGGAATTTCCAATTTTCGATACCCGAAAATTGGAAATCAGAAATAGAAAATGGGCAATGTTTAAATAACAAAAAAACATCTTTATGAAATGAAATGACAAACAACCTATTATTTAATATATATATCGATCAATTAAATAATTTACTTGGACCACCCACTTAAATCATAGGTTTATTATTATTATTATAGTTTGATTAAGGTTTATGATATCCGAAATATCGAAAATCGTAAATCGAGGATACCCCAAATAACCTTAACAAAAATGGAATTTCCGGTTTCTGATACCTGAAAATCGGGAATTGGAAATAGAAAATGGGCAATCTTTAAATAATAAAAAACATCTTTATAACAGGAAGGGACCTGGGCAAAGGGTATTTAAGTTGCAAAGTTAAAATTACTTTGAGCATAAACTGAAAAAGATTGAAAAATAAATCACTCCTAAACAAGATAACTAATAATTTCAAGATAGAACTATTACAAAATATAACAGATGAAAGAAAACAACCAATTAATGTACAAACATGAACTTAAAATTACTTCTTTCAACTTAATTTAGACCAACTTAGCAAATAAAACTGCAAAGAACAATATCCAAGTGTTAAAGATACAAAAATTGCAAAAAACATTGTTTCTTGGACTTACACAATAAGTCCAAATTCATGATAGAAATTTCTTTCCCCAACACAACTGCATAAACAAATAAATAGTTTCTAGCTTTGCTTAAGGGCAGAACGCCATTTGGCAAATAAATCCAGAATGTCATCAACTTCCTAAAAGTGAGCATTCCTCAACTGAATTTCGCTCTTGCAAATTTGCAAGGAAATCTCCTCCCTTCTGATTTTTTCCATTCTTTGATGAACAACTTTATTCGAGCTATCGAGGCATGGGGAACTTCTATCCATTTCTCGATCTCTTTCACCGTTAAATGACTGATTTGTTGGATCAACTCTTTGGTATCATCAAATTGTTTTTCCACTTCTTCCAAATGAACTTTAGGACAAAGTGCCTCACTAAGAGGTTCAAAAACAGGTAAACTTAAATAGGTTAGCAAATTATTTGAAGTAGACCACCTGTTTTCACAAACCTTTTGTCCTGCATTCATTATAGCTTCAACTGAATCGCACATAGCCTCCCATGTATCAATGGAAACTTCAGTTGTTTTTAGTTCTAACTTGTCTAAGATACGCAAGCCATCAGGTCTTTCCTTAATATGCTTTTGCCCACCTCTTACTTGCTCTAAAGCAGTGGATGTTTCTCTCATCCGATGATGGTGATCCTCAAGAGTTTCAGAATGCTTGATAAACTTGTCATATAGGCCTTGCATCTCATCAAAATAGCTATACAAATATATCATAACATGTCGAAATTCTTCATGTATTTTTTAGAGTACCTGTTTAAAATCCTCAGGTCTCACATCGACAAAAGACCAGCCTCTTGAGGCTAACTGGACATCTTTTAGCTCTTGATTGACAAGATCAATTTGCTCTACTTGTTGCTAATTCACAACCTCTGCATTCCAAAGCTGGTGCTTGGCTTCTTCAACTTTCTTTTTCCATTCCTCTATTTTGTCTTCATGTTCTTATTTCAACTGGCCAATCTGTTGTTCATGCCTCTGTTGTGTTTCTGCTAACCCATGTTTGGCCTTTTCCAATTCCTTCTGTTTTTCATCAAGAGCCAAACTTAATTGTGAAACTGATTGAAAATTACCTCCAACAAAAACTCCCATGGTAATTGTTGTCTCTGTTGCCCCTTGCTACATATCACTTGTGTCTGCCTTCCATATGACATGACCAACAATAGGCACATTTTTTGTTGAGATTTCTATGGCTCTCTTGGCTCCCCTTTTAACCATAGCTTTATCCTTTTTACTCCAATAATATTTGCCAAAGGATACCACTACATCTTCTCCAAAATATGTGATAACTTCAGAAGATGAAATGCTTTCCTGGTGGATGGTAACCAAAGGATCAGTTTGGGTTTGGTTTAAAGGAATTTCTATGCTAAGAGGGAGAATATTCATAGGAGAAGAAACAAAGGTAAAGGTGAGTGATGTAAAAGAATCATATATAGGAAAATCCTCCTTTTGAGGAAGAGTCATACAGACATAAGGAATGTCATCCTGAAAAATATAGGGAACTAGGGATGTAGTGATAGGTTGAGGTGGTAAAAAGGAAGAGAACAATGAATAGGTGAGTCAACTGAACTGGTGAACATGCTAATAGTAGCTGCCATGATTGATGACAAATTTACCTCGGGAAAACAATGCTGGAAAGATGGTGTACCTAACATACTGGAAAACCTCTAGATATTGGGGATAGATGACACACTGGTAGTTATAACAGGCTCAGCGTATTCTACCACGTCCGTATCATGATTCTCAATCTGAGCTGACGATAAAGAAATTAACTTTTGTACAAAAGGTTCTTGCACAACTGTATCTGGGATTGAACGTTCTTGAACAAGTCTCTCCTCTTTCTTGCGAATTGAGATTGAAGAAATGGGCTTTTCTTTTGTCTGTGCTTTTGGCAATTGAGCCTGTTCAAAAACTGCTACAATCTTCTGCCTTTTAGGATTTACATCAATCAACTCTGCCTCACTTTGCAGTTGAGACCCGACCTTTTCAAAATTTCTTTTGAGTTCTGCCCATTTCTCCTACATATCTTCCATTGTTGTAAGAGAGGGGATCGATGGGCATTCAAGAACACCTTTTCCCTTGTTTTTAGGCTGAGCAACAACAGCAGCATCAGTCCCTACTACATGTTCTCTCGCTTCTTCTTCTCTCTTCTACTTCTCAAGATCTTCTTTTATTCCGATTTTATCTTCTCTTTCTCGCAGAGTTCTTCTCTTAAGATGCTTTTGAAACAAGTACAGATGAGAATTTAACTCTGGATCAGTGATTTTATTAATCGCCTCCTAAAAAAGTGGTAGCTTCCCGGAACATGGAATTATCAGTCTCATTTTCATGAACGTATTGAAATTTGAAATGCTCATGAGCAAATAGATTAGCCAAATATGCCACTGGGTCATGCATTCTTTTCGGTGCCTCCCACGAACTCATAAAATAAATGTCTTTTCCCAACAAGGACGCATGAACATGATTATGTACCGTAAGATTGCAAAGATTCACAGGAATTTTGGGCCAAGCCTTCTTCTTATGTTTGGTCAGCCTGGAGAAAGTGTCATCAATCACAGTCTGATAGGCAAATTCTTGAAGCACCATTTGGTCTGGAACTAGTATGGGAAGAAAGTGCACTATATTGCTGCCCCAAATCCTTATGTAAGAGAAATATTCTCCTACATACCAGTCACCATACACTGAAATGAGTTCCCTAGTTTTTTTCAGAAAATGCAAGAGCATCAGCTTTAAAAAATTTGTAGTACATTGACCCGAGAAACAAGTCACAGAGCTCATAGACACGAGGTATGAAATTGTCGTCCCACGTATTAGTGCAATATATATGAATAGGTGGACATTTCTCACTCCAATTCCAATTTAGCTCCGGGAAACAAGAACATGCACATAATGCATCCATAACGAACCCTGACATGTAGAAAGATGGTTTTCAGTTGGTCGAGGTTCTCTGATATTTTTCAATTTCCTCCCACAAACTGCAAACTAGAATTTGCGCCTAGATGAAGGAATTACCTATAAGCAAAACATGGTTCGCCACAGGAACCCATTTCGCTTTGAATAAGGAACAGTTGGGTAAGCCAAATAACCTACAAAACATGGTAGCCAGCAAGGAGAAAGGCTCTCTAAACCAAGAAAATGGATATGCCGAAGAAAGTGAAATGCGAATCACTAGTGTCGGGTCTTCTAGACAAGATTTCACCACTTGTTTGTTATTCAATTTGGCAAGGGTTTCGTCGAGTCTATTTTTACAAGGATTACAAATCTATTTTTATTGTGAGATTTAATTATCAAAAGGCTATCCCAACCCAAGTTAACCTTATCACTATCGTTGTTGATAGAGTATTTATACATAATACACAACAGGTTTTCTGGTTTAATTTGTGTGTGCTAACTAAGCGATTTCTCTCTTCTCTCCTGCTCACCTCAACATGGCGGCCACTCCGATTGGGAGCGCAATGATTTCCACGATGGCGAAAATTAGAACATTATGTGAGACCAACAGGCTTCAAGAGGCAGTGGAGACCTTCAAACATCTTCTTTCAGATAAATCTAAATCTATACCCTCTCAACACCTGTAATTTCTTGTTAAGTAGCATTGTCCGACGGAATTAGCATGGATCGATGTTGTTTGTTTACAGGGTTATGGTTCAAGTAGACATTGTTCCAGATCTTGTAACTTGACTATTGTCATCAATTGCCACTGCGAAACAAGTAGAATGGATTATGCAGTCAAAGTGTTTGAAGGAATGGAAGCACATGGATACACTCCAAATGTCATAACCTTCACCACTCTCATCAAAGGGCTTTGTAGGGTAGGCAGGATACAGGATGTTGTCAAAGTTTTCAATCGAATGGTGGGAAAACTACAGGTTCCCAACCTTTTTACATATAATACCCTAATAGATGGGATTTGCAAGGTGTGGAACATTGACGAGGTGTTCAGGATGTTAGCTATTATGCTACAAAAGGGTCATAAGCCTAACACAGTCACGTTTAACACCCTCATGGATCGACTATGCAAAGAAGGTAAACCCTAAGAGGCCAAGAAACTGTTGTATCACATGTTAAAAAAAGGGTATAACCCTAACGTCGTCACGTATAATTCCCTGATCAGTGGTTTTTGCGAAGAGGGCCAGCCGAACAAAGTTATGGAGCTCTTCCATGAAATTCCCCAGAAAAACATTTGCCCTGACATCGTCACATACAATGCACTGATTAATGGGTTCTGCAAGATTGGGAAAACCGACGAGGCGTTTGGCTTGTTAGTTGTTATGCTGCAAAAGGGACATGAGCCTAATACAATCACGTTTAACACCTTTATGGATCGACTATGCAAATAAGGTAAGCTCCAATAGGCCAATAAGCTACTGTACTACATGTTAACAAAAGGGTATAACCCTAATATTTTCACGTATAATACCATGATCAGTGGTTTTTGCAAAGAGGGTCAACTGGACAAAGCTATGGAGCTCTTCCATGAAATGCCTTGGAAAAACATATGCCGTGATGTCGTCACATACAATGCACTGATTAATAGTTTTTACAAAGAGGCGAACCGGATAAAGCTATGAAGCTCTTCTATGAAATGCCTAGGGAAGACATATGCCCTGATGTCGTCACATACAATGCACTTATGGATGGTGTCTGTAAGGAAGGCAAGGTGGATGAGGGTATGAATCTCTTTTATGAAATGTCCAACAAAAACATCGACCCTAATGTTTCCACTTACACTTCACTTATTTATAGTTTTTGTAAGAAAGACAAGTTGGATGAGGGTATGGAGCTCTTCTATGAAATGTCTAATAAAAACATCTACCCTAATGTTGTCACATACAATGTACTTATTCATAGTTTATGTAGGAGAGGCGATGGCAAGAATCCACAAAGGTGTTTCATGAGATGCTGGATAAGGGACACACTCCATATGTTATCACATACACTGCTTTTATTGATGGCTGTTGCAAAGAAGGTAAGCTTCAAGAAGCTCTCCAGTTGTTAGATGTTATGGTGCAATTAAGCCGTCAACCTAATGAATTCACATACACTATACTTATAAATGGGTTTCACAAGGCGGGTAATCTAGAGAAGGCCAATGAACTCCTTCAAGAGATGTTAGAGAAAGGTTGCAGGCACAACCTTATTAACTATAACACACTAATAGATGGATTTGATGTAAACGAAGCTCAACAAATCTTCCTTGAGGTTCCAAAATAGGATTTGAACCTTAATGAATGAAGCTCAACAAATCTTCCTTGAGAAGCCAAAACAAGATTTGAACCTTGATGAACGAAGGTCCACAATTTTTCCTTGAGATGCCAAAATAGGAGCTGAGCCTTGATATAGGACATTAATGAATGAAATCTGCAAAGTGGGTAATTTTAAGGAGTCAATAAAGTTATTTAAACAGATGAAAGATAGGATTCATGTCCCTGGTATGATTACACATGTCATATTTATAGACAAATTATGCATTAAAGGCACACCCCAAGAGGCCAACAGACTACTGCATGAGATCTTGACACCAGAGCTGCGATATATTCAACTGTAAATAACAAACTCTATAAAGATATTCTTGAAATACACCTTTGCAAGATTCAGTAATATGGAGCAAATCACAATTGATGAAATGCAGGGGTAATCTTGTTAACAATGCAACGACCATGATATATGAAATAGGCTTGATTGCAGAGCTTGATGAAGTGACCCGAGTGGAATTTCCATAAGAGTGCACTTTGTGTTTAATCTGAAAACATATTTGGTTTGATATTTAGTGGGTTGCACATTTTAATTAAATGCACCAGTTGTTTAATCTAAAATGGGTTTGGCCTAGCAATTAGTGTGTTTCAACTTGCAAAGTGCCCTAGCTAAATTTAATTATAGCACTCACATTAATAATCTAGAATTTTTGCTAGTACTGTTAGTGGGTTGCTAATATTGTCATTTGATAAGCTGTATTTTGCAAATCTTAACAGTGGCGATTTGTGAATTAGGGGATGTTAACAAATTTGATTTCACTTTTATCACATTTTCTTGAAAAGAAAGAATTCATAAATATTTTTTTTAAGGTTAGTTATTCATCATGTAGTCCCAATAAATGTTAAAGAATAGTTTATAATGTCCTATTCTTGTAACTGAAAAAGTGGAGAAATTTTGCTTAAATATATATGTTATTGGGAACTTCTCCTCATTTTGAGAATGGTAAACTAAATTCTTCAAAGTTTAAGGTTGATATAACAATATATTTATTAAAAGATTAGCATGTCACTTGTAAAAATTAAATCTAGATAGAGAGGATAACACTTCTCTCAACCGACTAGACCCAATTGACAAGGAGGAATTTTGCTTATTTTAGTTGTAAAAGAAAATAGGTCTTGTAACTGAAAATTAAGGCAACACAATTGGTTGACAAGATATTTTGCTTTTCACAGAAGCATGAAGCAACTTGTGAGTAGGGTTGGGGTTTTGGGTGGGCCCCAGGTGTTGGGTAGGGGAATCTTGGTAAGAAAAGTTTGGAGGGGTCTTCATGGCATTCCCCTCCCATGGCTATGTAGATATTCCTTTTTGCAAGCTAGATTTTTGTTTCATGTGTGGTTCAGTGAATTGTGTGTTTTGTTAGATGCCTTATTGCCTACCTTTTCCACTGACATTTTCTTGTTATTTGTTCCAATACTTTTCCATCAAGAACTAACACACTTGTAACAGAATGCCTGTTTTCAATGCTATTATAAATGCATAATAATGGTTGTCGATGTCTGACACTTCTCGTGAGCATTTGGATCCTTAAATGGTTGTTTGGAAAGCCTTACATGAGAGACACAATATAATGGAGAACCATATCATACCTTTGCTTGTGCATTGTTATGCCTTGTAAGTTTGTAACAGTTTTTTTTCCAAGTTTATTATCATTGTGAAATCATGTAAATTATCCATCCCCGATATGATGCTTAGTGTTATTGTTATTGAGTTCATTTGATATCTCACCTTTGTTAATGGGCATTAAGGAAATATATAATATATATTCGAGTTGTTTTGTTTGATTTCGTTTCATTTTATGGTAGATCGATCACATTCTAGTTGCATTTCCCTCCAGTCAACTGGAGGTGATAAATTTCATTCCCTATTGCCTTTTAGGGGTCAGGACTGTCTATGATCCAAACTATTATGAGTCCACATTCTTGTATGGTCATTAAATGGATAAAGCCCTTACTAGTATGCTAACACCAGATTACCCATCTCAGAGTATTTTGGTTCTTGCTTATAGGGTAGCTCTACGATGTTCAAGCATCTTGAGAGTAAGAGGATAGCAGAAAATATCTCGAGTTTCAGCTTCTCCTTGTCTAATACCAAAGGAATAAATTTTCAATGATTGGTAATCGGTCTGCTCATCATTATAGGCCTGTGAGCGGCTCCTTGAAAAGATTGATTATTTAATGTAAATATTTGAGATATTGCATATATTGACTCCCTTTTGAGGGATTATGTGGACCATGGCTTTTTCTCTGCTTCATCAGGTGTATTTCCTAATCATACACATATGATTCTAGGAATTCATGAAGTTGATATCCATGATCACCGTTATAAATTATAGTATAATTATATTGTACTTGGCAACAATGTTGAAGATCCAGTAGCTGTAGTTAATTTACATGCAAGAACAACCTTTACTTCTAATCAGATCTCATTCTCCCCTTAAATATGTCATTTCTCTAGTAATTCTAGAGATCCTATTTCTAGCTCTTCTTATTTGGGTTGTCCTATGGAGAAATATGTTGTTCCTATTATTCGCCTTGAGACATGTAATTGGGTTTTTTGCCACCTGTAGATTTCTTCCTGAATTTTGAAGTGTGTTATCAACTATTTTGTACCATAGTTGAACCTCTTGATGAGCCACCATTTGATGAACATAGTCAATGTTCGCGTTCAAGTGCAGCAGAAGTTCAGAATGTTTTTCCTAGCCAATTTTGGCTAGCCATTTTTATTTTTATGTTGAAATGACCATGCCCCATGGGGTTTTTGTAATAAAGTGTGCTAGTAGGGGTTTTTAGTGGCTCGGTCCCATAAGATGTACAATTTAAGCTAAGGTATTCTAGGGAGTTTTTTTCCTTTTCAGTTATGCTTTGCTTATAGCCGAGTATAATCGATGAGGTTTTCTCCCACTTCCTCCAAAGCTGGAATGCTCGATTTTGAATTTTGGGCCTTGGGGGGTTATTAGAGTCCAACTAGTAAATATGAACCTACTAGGCACTATTGGTATGTTCTATGGTCATTTACTAAGCCTTGAGATACATTAAAACAATGTCCGGAAAAAAAAAATTCCCGAACGTGTGGTGATTTTTATTTTTTATTTTTTTACTATAGGGAATTAATTAAAATTTTCAATTAATTAAACCATTTTAACCATGGTTTAATTGAATTTTTTCAATTTGTAATAATTAAGTGGTCGGGGGGTGTTTTTAGCAAATAAACACTTATTTTCTAAGCCAAAACATTCATTTAGCCCCTAGACACACTTATCCTAAGTTTCGGACTATTATTTGGCCTTATAATTAATATTTTCTCAAAAAACCAAAAAAATGAGAAATATTAATTAAAATAATAAAAAATAATAAATTGGAGAAAATAAAAATATCTCCAAAAAAGGCCAAATTGAATAAAATAAAGAGCTAATTAGCTCTGCACAGAGCATTTATGACGATTCCAATCAATATCGGTCAGTTTCAGATCAAGTATCAGAGTGTAGTAGTTGAACTATCAGATAGAAATTTGCCCTCTTTGGTCAAAATCGTTTTTGGTTGAAGTGTGGGTTATCTATTGGTTGGGTGTTCATTACGAGGGAGGATGAGCCACCTTAGCCCCCCTCATTACTCCAGCACTTAGTTACAACTAGTTGCAACTCCAAATCATCATGCTGATCTCATTCAATTATTCCGGTGTTACTCTTAGTCTGGATTTAGGGATTTGAGCCCTATTTTCTTTCCTTGTGTATATATAGAGGTGCTTTGCACTCTTTTATTCATGGAGATTTTGGCATAGAAGCTATGGAGAATTTCTATTGTAATATTTTGCTTAAGATTTAATAAAAGTTGATGACTTTGGAGGTCAATGCAGAAGCTCTTTGTTTTCCATGATTCACCTTGTGAGGTGATACCATTCTTTGCTCCCTTCTCTCTTGATTCTTAAGCATTTGATTTTATGATTGTTGATGGCTAACAATCTAGCACTATATTGTATAATCCATGCTTTTCTCTTGAAGTTGTGTCACTTTCAGGTATTGTCCAAGATACAGGAGCTCTTTTATGGTTTTAACATTCATTCTGCAAGTTCTACAAGGAGTCGTCTTCTTTCAAAAAAGTCGAGAAGCATAAGAATTCTTTACCTCATCCATCAAGCAAAATCAATTCTTTCTGGTTACTTGGTTACTTTTCTTAAGTTGGGATCTAAAATATTTCTCTTCTCTCTTCATATTTCTATGTTATCATATGTTAGTTTTGACTTGAGAAAGTAAGCTTGGATTTGATCCCAAATGCCACATAATTTTGTGGCTGCTTTTCTTTCCCCGTTAGTATCCTTGCGTACATCCAGCTAGACTGGAAGGTTTTTGGGACTAGTACTTCTAGTGGTCGCCTTGTTCAGAGGTTGATCCCACCTTTTGGTTGATTGTCTTGTTGACTGCTTGTCCTCTTCTTCTTGGTTGGATTTGGCCTCCTTCCACCTTGTTGTTTGATTGTCCTCTTTGTGATTCCTTCGTTGCCCCTCTTTCTTCAAATTTTTTGCAGCCACTTTTCTCCTAAGTTGCTTCCCTGTTTTTACCTTTTTGCAGCCCTCTTATTGCTTAGTTCGCTACCCCATTTCTAACTTTTTTGCAGCTAACTATTTGCTGTTCACTCCCCCTTTTTTTCGTCTTTTCCTCATTTATTTCAGCCCTCTTTTGCCCCCTTTCGTGCTTCTTTAGCTTAGGTTTTTTTTATATCAAGTATTGGTCTTGTTCGTTTGTAGGTGTTGAAGAGAAACTAAGTGCAAGAAGTGAAGCAAGAAGAATCTAAAACTATTGGAGATAACCATAAGGAAGATCCAAAATTGATGATCTCAACCATGAAGACCTAAGAGACATCACTCTTCTTTTTGTAAAAGCTCTTAAGAGATTCATTATTAGTCTTCTAGCTTTTATCTTAAAAGTCCTTTTCAAGGGTTAAATTCCCAGGGCAAAGTGTAACACTTAATAAAAATTCTCTTTTTTGAGTGGGGTTTTTAACCCCCCACTCCCAACTTCCCCCATTTGGGAAGGTTTGTGGTGTTCTTAGATTAGATTTGCTTTACGTAGAGTAATTTCATTTTCTTGCTTAGAACACTAATTTCTAAATTAGCTTGTTTTATTTCATTGTTAAGTTGTTTACTTTGTCATTTAAAATTTTCATCTTTCAAAAGTATTTCAATTGCTTAAAAGTAGAAATCTCTTGAATCTCACTTTGTGGATCAAGAGTGCTCTCTATCGGAGACTTGTTTTATTTTGGTTTTTTACTTATGCCCATGCTCTCTCGATTAAGGCCTTAGAACCTGAAAGAGATTCTTGGGTATATTAGTTTCTTTTCATAGCCACTACCATACAAATGTGGATCCATGCTAGATATACAAAACTCCATCGTAACCTGGGGAAAGCAATGAGTGCTAAACAAGTACCCAGGGTCTTCATCTTATCTTCCACAAAGTACGATTCTATCCATGTGATTACAATGTTCTGAAGTCACACATGGTAGAAACCACTTGATTACCGACCAATGATGTGAACCGTTGAAAAGTGCGAGGGAGATCACCATTGATGTCAATGATTCCCAAGGTACCCTAGTACAATCTATTGAGTGTGAATAGATGTCTTGATGTCGAACACCCAGTCACATTTATCGATCAAAGGTCAATGATGTGAACCTATGTTGAGAATGAGAGAATCTGTCATTGAGGCATACAGATCTCAAGGTACTAAATTTGTTTCTAAGACTATTTCCCAGATGATGAGCTGATGTCGACAGGAATAGTCTCGTCGAAGGAGGGCCATGATGAGTCCCACATCGATGACGCGAAACTCAGAACAAAGTTCTGGAATGATGTGAATGAGGTAACCATAACATTGAATCAAAAGTACTGACACAGAGACTGTTTTGACTACAGAGGTAAAATTCTTCAACTTCCCTTTGAACATTGGGCGGTACGACAAAAGACTTGGCAGCATGACTAGACCAGACAAACACACAGTGCGACTGTGAACAATGCATTCTTTTAAAAGAATCAAAGGAGTGACATGACTCATGAAAGTGGATCACAATGGAAATCAGTTGAATACCCAATTGAGTAAAATGATATGCAGATAAGTGCCATGTTCAAAGGTAACGACAAACTGCCATTTATTTGCAAAATGATTCCCTTCCCATAATTTCCCCATCATGGTTTATGAGTGCCTCTTTTTGTTTTTACGAGTTTAAAGAGGGTAACAAACACTTGTTATAGCTCGTCCGAAGACAAGTCTAAACTCATATGTTTTACGAACATGAGAGAGGAGGGGTTCGTTCCCAAAAGAGGGTCTCTCAATGTTTAATATAACAAGTCCAATGAAAGTTCACTCGGTATTGTTCATATTTAGAGAGTCTGAACGACCACAGAAGAAGACTCCAAAGGGTCCTTTTTTGTATGATTTAGTCCCTAAGGCCTGAAAAAGTATAAAATAATACCTTAGAGAACTCTTCCAGTCATGATTGGCTGGAGTGTTCCTTTTTCGTAAATAGTCTATCTGAACCGAAAAAGAGATAACCTACAGTCGGAGAGACGACTCTTCAAATACTTTTACGAGTATGAAGAAGACAAGTACTCGACTATCTTTTCACATTTTAAGAGTCCGAAAAGAGCTTAAATAAGACTCTATTAGACTTTTTCATGTTTGAATCCAAAGCACGAAAAAGTAATAAACTAAGCTCAAACCAAATTTCATGTTTTAACCAGAGCACGAAAAATGAAAAGTAAGCTCAACACCATCTTACTGTTTTTAACGAGCTCAAAGATTAGTTGAAAGAATGCTCGAAGATTGGTTTCATTTTTACGCAAGCTCAAAACCAATGGGTAAACTATGCTCGAAAAAATCCCATTAACATGATATACAGAGGTTGGAAGCTTGCCCCCAGCATGATTGCTAGCGAAGATTACCCCTAGCATGATTGCTAGGGGCTTGATATGCCCGTTCTAAGAGAAAGAGAAAAAGTAGCAACCATCTGCTCTTGATGGTGCCCATTCTAAGAGAACACTCGAAAAACCCAAGTTCCCTTGTAAGCTTTGCAAGGGGGACCACCTTCTTAAGGAGTGTCCCGGTCTCTCTCATGTACAAGAAGAGTGGTCTAAATGGTCCACACTGCTGTGTCATCAACCTATGATCATCATGTTGACTATACTCCCTCAACCAGTGACCCATTGGTAAAAGGTCGTAAGGTTAAAGTCTTGTATCCTTGTTTGATTTGCAAAGCTATGCATCGTACTTTTCTTTGTCCAAGCATGGATGAAGCTTCACGTTGGTTGGAAAATATTACTGATCATCAACAGGTGATTCCAGCAAGTGATAGTTATCCCTCGATTCCTCGCTGGTTGACCAAGTGATCAATTTAGTTTCATCTTTAATTGATCCCACTCTTCCTTCAGAGTGTGAAGTGGTCGAGTCGATGTCATTTCCACCCAATCCCGCTCTTTCATCAAAGAGTGTTAAGACTGAAGTAGTCTCTTTGACCAAATCTTCGTCTTGTTCTTCTCTTCCAGTAGAGAATGAACTAAAACTTGCTAAAGTTTTTATGCTTCGTTCTATTTGTTCTCAACAAGAGGAAATTTTGTTTGTTTCAACAGAACCCTTTCCGAGTAGTGGGTTATTTCCATTGACTGGAGTAACCTAACAGAGTCTTGTCTTCATTCAAGTGTTCCTTTCCAGATAGTTGTGAATTTTACTGCTAGGCGGATACTTCGTACTATTGTTGATGAAGGGGATACTACTGCTTGGCAAAAGTTTAGGTTCTCATCAGCTTGTGCCAGCCACCGATCAAATACTGGCTTTTAATCGTAGGCCTACTACACCTTTAGGGATCCTTCCTCATTTGCCTATTACATTAGGAGGGAAAACTATCTGTATTGATGTTATGGTGGTCCAAGGTCCTTTAGATTTCAATTTTCTCCTTAGACATGATTATGTGTACGCCATGAAAGCCGTAGTGTCCACACTCTTTAGAGTTATGCATTTTCCCCATGATGGGAAGATTGTGACCATTGATCATCTTTCTTTTGTTACACCTGACCATTGCATTACTCTTGGTAATCAGACTGCCCTAAATGTGCCACATGTTCTTGTGGTTCCTTCCCCTTCTTCTAGTTAGCTTCTTCCCATCATAGGTAAAATGGGGGGCATGGCTCTAGTCTATGGACATCATAATGGAGCTAAGTCACTAGCTTTTATGTAATGGGGGAAAAATACCAACCTCTGGATATCATGTTCGATAGGAGCAATTTTGAGAGCATAGTTTACTTTTGGTTTCAAGCTCGTTAAAAACTAAAACCACTCCTTAAGCATAGTTTACCTTTTGGTATCAAGCTTGCATAAAAATGAAACCATGTTCCAAGCATAGTTACCTTCTGTTTCAAGCTTGTGTAAAAATGAAACATATCTCCTTCCCTTGAATTGAGTCTTCTCTTTAGTGTTAGAACTTGAACCTTCTTTTCACCTTCCTGATTCTCATTCTTCCTACCCTCGTGGCGAACATTTTCACATTAGTAACTAGGTTTTTAGGTTGGGTATGGAAGAAGAATCGTCAGATGAAACGAAGCTTGGGGGGCATGTCGAGCCCTTAGTAATCATGTTAGGGGTAAGCTTTTCTAGAAATCATTGTGGGGGCAAGCTTCCAACCTCTGTATATCATGTTAATGGGATTTTTTCAAGCATAGTTTACCCATTGGTTTCGAGCTTGTGTAAAATGAAAACAATCTTCGAGCATTCTTTCAACTGATCTTCGAGCTCGTTAAAAACAGTAAGATGGTGTTGAGCTTACTTTTCATTTTTCGTGCTCTGGTTAAAACATGAAATTTGGTTTAAGCTTAGTTTATTACTTTTTCGTTCTCTGGATTCAAACATGAAAAAGTCTAATAGAGTCTTCTTTAAGCTCTTTTCAGACTCTTAAAATGTGAAAAGATAGTCGAGTACTTGGCTTCTTCATACTTGTAAAAGTATTTGAAGAGTCATCTCTCCGACGGTAGGTTATCTCTTTTTCGGTTTGGATAGACTATTTATGAAAAAGGAACACTCTATCCAATCATGACTAGAAGAGTTATCTAAGGTATTAGTTTATACTTTTTCGGGCCTTAGGGACTAGATCATACAAAAAAGGACCCTTTGGAGTCTTCTTCCATGGCCATTCAGACTCTCTATATATGAACGATACCGAGTTAACTTTCAATGGACTCGTTAAATTAAATATTGAGAGACCCTATTTTGGGAACGAACCCCTCCTCTCTTAGGTTCGTAAAACATATGAGTTTGGACTTGTCTTCGGATGAGCTATAACGAATGTTTGTTACCCTCTTTGAACTCGTAAAAACGAAAAGAGGCACTTATCAACCATGATGGGGAAATTATGGGAAGGGAATCATTTTTCAAATAAATGGTAGTTTGTCATTACATTTGAACATGGCACTTGTCTGCATATCATTTCAGTCAATTGGGTATTCAGCTGATTTCCATGGTGATCCACTTTCATGAGTCATGTCACTCCTTTGATTCTTTCAAAAGAATGCATTGTCCACCGTCGCACTGTGTGTTTGTCTGGTCTAGTCATGCTGCCAAGTCTTTTGTCGTGCCACCCGATGTTCAAAGGGAAGTTGCAGAAGTTTACCTCTACAATCAAAACAGTCTCTGTGTCAGTACTTTTGAGTTAGACTTATGGTTACCTCATTCACATCATTCCAAAACTTTGTTCCGAGTTTCGTGTCATCGATGTGGGACTCATCATGGCCCTCCTTCGATGAGACTATTCCTATCGACATCAGCTCATCATCTAGGAAATAGTATTAGAAACAAATTTAGTACCTTGAGATATGTATGCCTCAATGACAGATTCTCTCGCTCTCGACATAGGTTCACATCATTGACCTTTGATCGATAGAATCGACTGGGTGTTCGACATCAAGACATCTATTCACACTTAGTAGATTGTACTAGGGTACCTTGGGAATCATTGACATCAATGGTGATCTCCATCGTGCTTGTTAATGGTTCATGTCATTGGCTGGTAATCAAGTGGTTTCTACCATGTTCGACTTCAAAACATTGTAATCACATGGATAGAATTGTACTTTGTGGAAGATGAGACGAAGACTCTGGGTACTTGTTTAGCACTCATTGCTTTCCCTAGGTTGCGATGGAGTTTTGTATATCTAGCATGGATCCACATTTGTATGGTCATGGCTATGCTCAAATTTGCGTCTGTATGACATAGATAATGCGGAGTAGCCAGATTTGTAATCAGGAATAATGCACCTTCTGTGGACAGAAGCTATTCCTATGGTCTGAATGGTTCAGATCTAGAACAAATGAGTGAATAACTTAGTTGAAGACCTTCCTTGAACGTTATAGAATCCTGGAATATAACTTTGATGAAAGACCTGTATACCTGTAAGAAATATCAAACATACAAAGACATCAAAGCTACCAGAAAAACATCTACACATCCATATTAGTGACTGAGGAATCCAATAACATATATGCGAGATTTACACAACAAACATGTGGGAAGGAAATCAACTTTGCATTAGAAAATAAATGAAGGAGCTTACAACCATGTGCCTTAGTGTCGAGACACTCCTTCGCAAAACTAGTACCTTGTCCCCGATAGCTCCAACTTGCTCCACAATTGCTCTCTGATGGATTAGGCAAGGGTATCAATTCAATAGCATAACTCTACCATTATTCTCTCTTCCTCAACTATGGATATGAGCTTGTATTTATAGGGCTCAAATGGATAGGGATAGTTGAGAGAATTGTGGGTGAGGTGGCTCTAAGATCCTACCAAGAGGGATCTCGAGCTCAACTAACCCATATTGATAGGGATAAGGGAGGACACGAGGCTTATGATCTAGAAGCCTCGAGAAACTTCTCTTTTTCCCATTTTACCTAGGGTACCTCTTTTGCTCCCTTATGACAGAGCGGTTTAGCTGAGAACCGCTTCAACGACAACACACATCAGCGGTGGCACCGCTTCTCTATAACAGGACACAGACGGTGCTGAACAAGGTACTACTCATCAGCCAAAGGGTAAGCGCGATGTTAGGTTTTCTCAAGTAGAATTGATATCTAGAGCAAGTTTCCTTCAAGTTTTGGGATTAAGGGAACCTAGGGGTTAAGGATATCATCACATGTTGGTGACAGGATATGGGTATAACATGCCTCTTCCTTGATTTGATAATGTTGGAGTCAACCCTAAGTGAATAAAATTATTAATCCTAGATCTATCAAAGTGAAATATATGCTCAAATCGTACACCCTAAAATATTCAAGGAAGAGATTTGATAACATAATCCTACCAGGCTTGAAGGCCCTTTCTCTCTCCTTCACTCCTATTTATATGAGAGAAAGTTGGTTTTGGAAGAGAGGGATTTTCTTGGCAAGGGATGAAGAGGACCCGTACAAAAGGATTCACCAGATTAACGTTGCTCATGCTCATGCTTGAAAAATAATGTATTATATATAACCAAAATTAGCATTGATCATCACTTTTTAGCCATTGAGTGTGATCATCTTCTTGATTGCGGGAACATAGAAAGGAACCCATTACTGAGAGGAAAAATAGGTTTTTTAAATGGAAATTTGAGGTTTGATAATGAATCATTATGAGCTAAGGGTTTTATGGATGATCATAGGAGCTAGTTTAGATAAGGTAAAAAGTAGTGTAAATGGACAAACACTCAACTTGGTATAAGGTAGCCAAATCAACATGCTAACACCTAGCTTAAGGTTATCTAGATCAAAGGGAATTTTGGAGAATCTTCAAGCATTTTCTTTGAGTATATGGTTTGTGCTCTCTCTATCCCCATTGTTCAAAAAGGATATCTTTTGCATATTTTTGTATTTCTAATAGATTTGATGTAAAGGTAGTGAACCACTTAAAGGGTTTTCTATGATGTTTGATAAGAAGTTCGTTACAAATCTATAAGTGTTTTATTGTGCAAGAGCATGCAAAAAGATATTTTAGAAAGGAGGAAAAGAGTAACTTACATGTATTTGGGAGCACTTGAAGGGTGTAGATAGAAGTCTCATAGCCATTGGATGACACAAGATTTTCATTGGAATTGAATCGTGAGTTGTGACTAAAGATTTACTAGTCCAAGGGTCATCCACAAGTAGTTTCATGAAATCACATTCTCTATTCTGCAATTCACAAGAAACATGCAAGGTAGACATAAAAATAGTGTCTCACACCATGCACTAGAACCAAAGTGGTCCAATGAAGGTTTGGCCAAGTACATTGCCTAAACATTGTATGTACATTAGTACTCGCATTATTGATAATATTGGTAAACCATCTAAGCATTTCTCACATTCAATGAATGGTAGTTGGGGTAAATGTCGATGGAAGACAACATGTACACCTAAACCCAAGGGGCCTTGGTGGGTTCAACCTTCTAACATTCTTTTTCCACAGGGCTTAGGCATGGCAAGTCAAACCATTTCATTCACCCTTAGGGCTTATACAAACATAGTGCTTTTTATTGTTCTACACTTTTCAGAGAAAAAAACCATAATTTTTATTCATAAAAAATGAAGCTCACATTCTTTAGGTGCATACAATGCATTACATAAAAATAACTCATAATTATCCAACTAGAATTAATCACTAGAGATATTTCGAAATGAACATAGCTCATTCATAAAGAGAAAAAAAAATTCACCTGGTAATGACCTCAATTTGGAAACTTCCCCCCTTTTTCTTTTTAACCTCTATCTATCCCGCGGGAGGAGGCCCCACAACAACCACTTGTAGATAAGAATGATGAAGTTATAATTTTTCAATCAAAAACTACTCCTTATCAAGCTTTGATGTATCAAATTCACGTGTTCTCTTCATTCCTCCTAATAGGATATTATTTGTAATTATTGTTAGAATTTCATCATTAAGCTAGCATTATATTAGGATCTTTAACTGAGAGAATAACAAGCACAACAATCAAACACAAGAGACAATGAACACAGTTTTTATCCTTGGGGAAACCATAAATGGTGAAAACCCCTCAACTTCCTCAGAGATAGAATTAGCACCAAAAGTAGAACCCAAAACAGTAAGTGATCTCCTGACAGCAGTAACCTTCTTTCTATCTATCCCCAGTGTCTTCTCCTTCATCAACTATGCGCTACACTTGAGTGTGTATGAGTTGTGTGATAAATAGAGAGTCTAGCTCTCTATTTTTACAAATCCCGACATGACTAAAACCATACTAGGGCGGACCTCACTAGGAGAGGCTAATAACCCTTGTGCCCCGGCATTACGTGGACTTTAACCCTTAGACAATAGGAGGGTTACCCACAATGACTTGACATGACTTGTTTACATTATAGCCTTTCTCGCTAGAAACATTGGGGCATGACATAACTCAAGTACATCCCGGAATAAACATCGGGTTACAATATATAAGAAATACAATTGAAATACATTCCGAAGTTACATATACATCAACACTCCCTCTTAACTAGGAAGGTATTCTTTCGACACAATTTTCAAGACAAGTCTTCTTCTCTATATCTTCTGGATCATCATCAAGTCCTCGTCATCTTCAAGTCATATTCATCATCGGATCTGGATCATCACTGGATCTGGATCATCACTGCTGGATCATCATCAATAGATCTAGATCATCATCATTGGATCTGGATTATCACTGGGTCATCATCACGGGTGCTATCTCTTGATTCTTCTCATCATAGGAACCTATACAAAGCCAGTCCTTTTTCATACTAGATGTATCATCACAGAGCTAGTCCCTTTTCATACTAGATGTGGCATCACAGAGCTAGTCCTTTTTCATACTAGACGTGGCATCACAGAGCTGGTTCTTTTTCATACCAGATGTGGAACCTACTCAGAGCTAGTCCTTTTTCATACTAGATGAGTCTTCACAGAGCTGGTCCTTTTTCATACTAGATGTGGCATCATAGAGCTAGTCCTTTTTCATACAAGATGTGGAACCTACTCAGAGCTAGTCCTTTTTCATACTAAATGAGTCTTCACAGAGCTAGTCCTTTTTCATACTAGATGTGGCATCATAGCACTGGTCTTTTTCATATTAGATGTGGCATCACAGAGCTAGTCCTTTTTCATACTAGATGTGGCATCACAGAGCTAGTACTTTTTCATACCAGATGTGGAACCTACTCAGAGCTAGTCCTTTTTCATACTAGATGAGTCTTCACAGATCTAGTCCTTTTTCATACTAGATGTGGCATCACAGAGCTGGTACTTTTTCATACCAGATGTGGAACCTACTTAGAGCTAGTCCTTTTTCATACTAGACGAGTCTTCATAGAGCTAGTCCTTTTTCATACTAGATGTGGCATCACAGAGATGGTACTTTTTCTTACCAGATGTGGAACCTACTCAGAGCTAGTCCTTTTTCATACTAGATGTGGCATCACAAAGATGGTACTTTTTCATACCAGATGTGGAACCTACTCAGAGCTAGTCCTTTTTCATACTAGATGAGTCTTCACAAAGCCAGCCCTTTTTCATGCTGGATGTGGAATCATCACATATCAAATATCTGGTCTCGTGTTCATCACGTACATCAAGAACCCAATCATCTGACGATACATTGTGGCATCAACTGTCTTTGATGAAGCATCACTCAATAGATTCAGGTTTGATGCCATAGGTGTGGTTAATGCCTTGCAGTCCATCATCCCAAATCTCTTCAAGATCTCTATTGCATACTTCCCTTGTCTAAGGAAGATTCCATCTGTAGTCTGCCACACCTCCATACCTAAAAAATAATGCATCATACCCAAGTCCTTCATTTCGAAATCAACAACAAGCTTTCTCTTCATAGCAACAATCAACCCATCCATGCCTGTCATAAACAGATCATCTACATATAGTAGAAGCATCACTGGGTTGCCATCTTCAACCTTGTAGTAAAGGTTGGAATCTGCTTTTCTTGGTAAAACCCAAATTGGATAGAAAGTTGTCAATTCTGTCGTACCATGTCCTGGGTACCTATTTCAAACCATATAAAGCTTTCCTCAATCTACACACATGAGACTCCCTGTCATGAGTCTCAAAACTGAGTGGCTGCTCCACATACACTTCCTCTTCTACTACACCATTCAAGAAAGCAGTATTGACATCCATTTGGTGTATCTTCCATTTCATCACTGCAGCCAGAGAAAGTACCGATCTGATGGAAGTGTATCTAGCTATAGGTGCAAAGGTTTCTTCATAGTCTATTCCTTCTTTCTGTGAGAAACCACGAGCAACAAATCTTGCTTTATATTTCTCTATGCTACCGTCTGCAACATGCGTGATCTTGTAGATCCATTTGGATGTTACAACTGACTTCCCTTTTGGTCTTGGGACAACATCGCAAACATCATTCTTCATGATCGATTGATACTCTTTGATCATCGCATCCTTCCATTCTTTCCGTTCTGCCGCTTCTTCATATTTGGAAGGTTCTTTATCAATAAAATCACATAGTAAAGCTACATAACTGGAACAGGATCTAGTCCTCTTTCTTTCTCTGAGATTCTCTTCTGGAACCCCATATCTTTCCGCACCTTGAATAATCTCTCGTACCCAAGTAGGTTTCCTCTTGTGAGGATTCTTCTCATGTGGTGGATCTATAGGTCTTTGTGGTTCTTCAAATTCTCAATCTTCTTCTTGAGTTTCCTCGTTCATGATTGTATCATGAATTTTGGGAGCTTCTCCTTCTTTATGTTCTTCAGCAGGTTTCTTTTTGGATTTGATGCAGGCTAAATCTTCATCAAATGTTACATCCCTGTTGATGTCAATCTTCTTGAACCCTGGGAAGTATATTCTGTAAGCCTTCGAGCTTTCAGAGTATCCCACAAATATACCCTTCTTTCCTGAAGGATCCAATTTTGTTCTCTTCTCTTTTGGAATGCATGTGTACACAGGACAACCAAATATTCTGAGATGGCTGACTTCTGGTTTCTTGCAGGAGAAGACTTCTTCAGGAGTCTTGTTCTCAAGTACTCTCTGTGGAGTACGATTCTGTACATACACTGTTGTTCTGGCTGCTTCTGCCCAAATATGCATAGGAAGATATTGATCATGAAGCATAGCTCTTGCAGCTTCCATGATGGTTCTATTCTTCCTTTCCGCAATTCCATTCTGTTGTGGATTATAAGGGGTGGACAACTCCCTCTTAATCCCTAAGTCTTTACATAGTTCTTTGAACTCATTTGAAGTGAATTCTCTGCCATTGTCTGATCGAAAAGTCTTGATCTTTTTTTTTTCAGTGTGGTTCTCGATCAAGGATTTGAATTCCTTGAACTTGCTGAACACTTCATCTTTATTCTTCATGAAGTAAATCCATGTCTTCCTAGAAAAATCATCAATAAAAGAAACATAGTACACATACCCGCTTAGTGAGCTTGATGACATTGTTCCGCATACATTAGAGTGGATGATTTCCAAGATTCCTTTTGCTTTGCTGTCACTACTTGGAAATGTCTTCTTTGTGTTCTTTCCTTTCGCACATCCTTTGCAGACCCCTTCATGTTTTGCAAGAATTTCTGGAAGACCTTCAATAGTTTTGCTTGCAAGTGGTAGTGCTCTGTAATGCACATGTGCAAGCCTTCTATGCCAAAGTTCATTTGGTTCTACTGTTTCATGAACCAAAGCTTGATCTGGTTGGCCCTTCAACTTGTATAGACCTCCTTCTTGTTCTCCAATCACTATTGCATCGTCAAAAGTCTTTCCCTTTGGCCACATAAGAACTTGGCCATCTACAAAAGCAACCCTCATTCCTTTTGCATCCAATGCAGATATGGAGAGGAGGTTCTTCTTTAGTCATGGAACAAATAATACATTCTTCATCTTCAAAGACTTTCCAGAGTCTAGTTTATAGGAGGATTCACCATTACCTTTTATTGGATACTAGTAGTCATCCCCAAGTTTCACCTTGTGAGGTGACTCATGTTCAGATAGCTTCACAAATGATTCTTTGAATCTTGTCATGTGCTTGGAAGTACCACTGTTTATGAGCCAATCATTGCTTCCATGTGAAACAGTTCCCGTGAGAGCGGAGATCAGTACATATTCTTCCTCACTTGAAGAATCATCACTTTCTTGTCTGATTCTCTTCGTAGAAGGTTCATCATCCTCTGCAGCATGAGCATGATGTCTTCTCTTGTTTCCCTTCTTCTTTAGGTTTCTTTTGTTAGGTAAAAATTTGGATATGTGGCCTTTCTCATCACATGTGTAACATCTAATAGTAGCCAGATATTTTCTCGAGTGTGAGATCTTACCTTTGGAGTGATGATGGCTCCTTCTGGTTTTCTTGGAGTGAATTGTGAGAGCTTGATCTTCACTTCCCATCTTCTCTTCTCGAACTGCTATCTGATCTTCTTCTTGAGAGCATTCTTCCCATAGTCTGCTGAACTTGACTAACTTATTTCTGGCATAGATCCCTTGAATGAAAGAGTCCCATGATCTAGGGAGACCATTCAAGGTGGTCATCACAATCTTTGCATTTTCCACTTCTTCATCTACTACTTCTAGCTGCTCCTTGATCTGAGAAACCCTTGTAAAGTAAGACTGAATAGTCTCAGCATTCTGGATCTTCATATTCTTCAATTGGTTTCTTAGAGTCATCTTCTTGTTTATGTTCTTCCCTTCAAACAATTTGGTTAGGGAATCAAACATAGCTTTAGGTGTCTTGAGGGAGGATCCCTGTGGTATGAGGTGATCCTTGATAGAATCAGCAATGATTCTCTTTTCCGTTACCAAATTCTTCTTATGCAAGGCCTTAGCCTCATCTCCCTCTAGAATTGGAACCTCATTGATATAAGAGCCCAACTCATTTTCTTCCAGGACCAGGGAGATCCTATACTTCTAGGCTCAGAAGTTATCAGCTCCCTCAAGATTTTCATCAAGCTTGGTATGATGAGACATATTAAACTGAGAAGCTCAAATGGAAATACAAAATATTTAGATCTTACCAGGGGAAGATTTCGGATCTAGATTTGGAGCTGAAATCCTACAGTGTTGGTTCAGTAGGAAATTAGGGTTTTGCTTTTCCAGAGTTCTGTCCAATCAAATGATTTGAATTTGATCCCTAACTTTGATTTTGGGGAGGATATCAATCTAGGCCTGGGCTAACTGAAAAATTACTCTTCTATGAAAAGCCCTAATTTTCGGTAGCAGTGTCGAGTCCAAAACTGAAAAACCTCAGAATTGGATTCTACTTCGACAGAAAGATGCACCCTAAGGAGGAGAGTTATTCCACCTTAATTTTGCTGAAAATATATGGAGGAAGGTCCACAAACTATGAATCCCTAGTTCCTGCAGCTGCACAGTGTCTTCTTCTCAGGTTAGCTCTGATACCATGTTAGAATTTCATCATTAAGCTAGCATTATATTAGGATCTTTAACTGAGAGAATAACAAGCACAACAATAAAACACAAGAGACAATGAACACAGTGTTTATCCTCTAGGAAACCATAAATGGTGAAAACCTCACAACTTCCTCAGAGATAGACTCAGCACCAAAAGTAGAACCCAAAACAATAAGTGATCTCCCTACGGCAGTAACCTTCTTTCTATCTATCCCCAGTGTCTTCTCCTTCCTCAACTATGCGCTACACTTGAGTGTGTATGAGTTGTGTGATAAATAGAGAGTCTAGCTCTCTATTTATACTAATCCTGACATGACTAAAACCCTACTAGGGCCGACCTCACTAGGAGAGTCTAATAACCCTAGTGCCCTGGAACTGCGGGGACTTTAACCCTTAGACAATAGGAGGGTTACCCACAATGACTTGACATGACTTGTTTACATTATAGACTTTCCTGATAGGAACATCAGGGCATGACATAACTCAAGTACATCCCAGAATAAACATCGGGTTACAATATATAAGAAATACAAGTGAAATACATTCTGAAGTTACATATACATCAACAATTATTATGCATGAGGAAGGATATCCCACCTTCATTACTTCTTTATGAAACTTCAGATTTTGTTTCATATCTCCTTCTTTAATTTTGTTCCTTAATTATATTACTTCTTTACCTGAAATGGGTTCGCATAAATTGTACTCTCTACATCTTCATCAACTATAAGGGGGGTGCCATATGGTTTCCAACTTTGAGGTTGTGAAGAGTGTTCATTTTTCCTTTGAGAATGACCTCTATCTTTGTCGGGATAAGATTCCTATAGATAACCTATTTGATGAAATAACTGACATTGGAAAGGTGTATTCTTGTAGTTCGAGGTCTAAATTTATTGAATTTTCCATGTTTTCACATCAATTTGTTTGGTTGACCATTACTAAGGTCAATCTCTGCATATGTATGGGAATATGTGAAAATACTTTTGCAACATCCCCTTCCATCAATCTGACCCATGGGAGGGGACATTGACTAAATTCAAGCTTCCAAATTTCACCACATAGGCATATTACAAATTTCATAACAAATAAAATATGTGTGCAGAAACATAAATAATATACCAAGTGAAAACAAATATATCCACTCACATCTAGCATGTAATTACCAACATACATTACATGCATCAAATAAAAACATTGCAAATTGAAATATAAAATAATACTTATCTTTAAACAACACAGATCCAAGCAATTGGCCATGTAAGAGCAATTTTCTATCCAATTATAGGAACTCTATCCAACATATACACTTTCTTCTAAGAGGCCACCCCCAAGCTAGGTTATGAGGCCATCATGGTGTAGGAAACACCTACAGGCTTCTCTCTCTTAGCCCAAAACTCGTTCTACACACTATGCTTAGACAAATGCACATATAGAGCTCTATAGGGATCTCACTTAGCCTCCACAAGCTTGGCTCCCACAATATCTGCCCCACACCACACCATTCTTATCTCATGCATCCCCTTCACCAATCTACAGTTCTCTTGGGTGATCCATCTTGCTAGGTGCTTTCAGTGTGTGCACAGAAGGAGGAAAATCTTATGTTTGTTGTTGGAGACCACCTATAGTCTCAATTTGTGGCTTCTCAAGCATCTATGAGCTACAAAATTCAATGGGTAAGGGTTCCTAGCTTTCCCAACCTCTGCTCTCACCTACAACCATCTATTTCCCTTCCAAATCTGCAATCCGACCTCCAAATTTGATTTTTTGGGTTACATAGTTTGGTAAATGGTCATGAACAACAATGGAGAGCTCTGTACAGTGTAGATATGCATGCAAGAATGATAGAATGAGGTTTGAATCCAAGGGATATGAGAAAATGGTGAAAATACAACTGACAGAGCTTCTAACCATATAAGAAAGGACTCCTGAAAGCTTAAGACTGACTTCTAGTAGTTGACAAAACTGCAACAAAAGTGCAGGAAACTCCATGCTTCAATAACTGGATGCGGTGACTTTTCCCACCAGCCTCACACATGCATTCAATGATTTGAAATAATCAATAAAGAAGATAATTGGATTATTCAAATCACATGACAGAACTTGGATGAGTTCTAAGGTTGACACTTCACAACAAAGGATTTAGTCTCCCATATGCCTCCCTTTTCCTCTTCTCCTCTGGTGGAATCATAGGCTATAGCCCCTCTAGTGCTCTTTACACAACCATTCTTGGAACATTTTATTAGTTACACACATAATATTTACATATCTCAAGTTAGCATGACAAGCCAACCATACAATCCAATAACAATATTTACATCATGCATGCCTAGCCATTCACTAGTCGACCTTGGCCTTGAGCTTCACACTAGGAATCCATACTAGCATAATTACACCATTTGCATAATTTTGATTAAATGCATTCCAATTCAAAATTGGAGACATTACAACTTTGTTGAGTTAATTCCAAATCATACTTTAGAAATCTACCCAGACCATTTCCAACTTCTTCAAAACAATAGGATTCCCAAAAAGGAGAGGCATATTTGAGAGCTTGAACGAAACTAATATTTTGGATATGACCATATTAGAGGGGTCAAAATGTAGATACCATGGGATTATAAATATCCCCACTCTTCTCCAAAATCAAGGTCCATGCTTAAAAAAATCTAGTAATTCCAGCAATATAAAATTGAACTACAAAGGAACCTTTGGAATACAAAAGGATATGACAATGATTGGTCCATATGGAATCAATACATTGATGAAGCAATATAAAATTGAACTACAAATGAACATTTGGAATACAAAAGGATATGCCAATGATTGGTCCATATGGAATAAATCCATATGCTTTAACATCGCTTATATGATATATCTATATCTTGTGCCTCCTTCATATTTATCCATACTTAATCAAATATGTTCCTATCTACTCAGAGGTACTTAAAGAAACTCAAATTTGCTCATATTTACTCCTTGCACCCTTAGAGAAATGCATATTTACTAGCATAAATAACATCAACATAGATAATAACTCTTCCTTGAATAGAAAAGGCTTCAAGAGAGGAGGCAAAGAAACTAGGTGCATGCAACAAAATGTCCACGACATTTACTGGATGTGCGGCCTTCCATCATCTCATTTCTTGCTACTATAGGGTCCCCAAAGGAAATCACAACATATTACTAGCATGATAACTCAAAATTATCCATTTCCAATTGAAAGAAAATCAACATCGAAACAAAGTTTCATCCATTATCACCATGTTAGTGCTGGAATTTGCTTAAGGATTGCTACTAGAGCATGATCAACACATCTTAGGCTTATAGGATAGAAAAGAATGATTGAATTGATTTGAATTAGTTGGGAGGACAACCTTAGGGTTATCAGACTCTATGCAATCAATACAAAAACCTTGACCAATATATTACATCTATACACCATGGGCAATCAAACAACTTGCTGGACATGAATGGGAGTAGAATAAGATCATAGATAAGTGAAAATGAGAATGGTGAACTAACACTTGATCTCGCTCTCTCATTTAGCTAGAATACAACCACATATACTATATGACTATAACAAAAATATCCAGATGACCATGTAAAAGGAAAAAGGAATCAACAAACACTGTATTGATTCAAAACATTCTCAGATACATAAATTTTGCAATGATACTCATTTGAAAACTAACCATTTGAACATTAGAAGAAAAATAAGTGATAAACACATGTAAGGAAAAACAAACCAACAAATCACTCTCAAGAATCCATAATGATATATCTGCAATATATTACGTTGAGTTTAAAAAGAATATATAGAGAGTTTTATGCAATCCAAGGAGGACCTCCAAAAAAAATCCGAGTTCTCATTCTACAAAGTCTATGTAGGTAGAGTACACAATTACCAAGATCCAAAAGAAATAGATCTGAAAACCTCCTTATCCTTCTTTACTTTGATGTTCAAATAATTAAGGAGATGATAATATCTGATCCCTAATTCGAATTGATGAGGTGGATCATCAACTGTTTCCTATGAGTTTTTTTAGAAAAATAACTTTGGAAAATCCCTGAAAAATAGGGTCTAAAGATCCTTTCTTATCTTCAAAACCATGATATATGCATAAAACATGAGAGAGGTTCTTATGGATGGGTCCATGCTTGAAAAAAATGTCTTGTGGTTTTCAAAAAACACGTCTCCTACTTCTAGGAATCTGCACCCAAATTTTGCGATTAAAACAGGAAATCATTTAATGTTTTAAATCTGAAAAAATAGACTGTAAGATCCATTCGAATCTTCCAAACCATGACACCTGTTGCAAAACTAAGGGAGGTTTCTATAAATGGTGTTGTGATTGACAAAAATATCTTTCTATTTTCAAATATTCACTTCTATTTGTTTGGAAAGCACTCCCAAACACAATGACAAACATGGAAAAAAGAAAACAAAGTGCTACAAAATGATTCTGCAGCGCCTTTCAAAAGATTGTTTTGCCAATACTTGTTTCATGTGAAGGTCTACTCTATCTTTTATAAACCAAATTAGTATCCAGTGATGATATAAAATATCCACATTTTCTACAACATTCCTTTTACCCTTGTTAGAATAATCCGTCAGGATTATTGTAAATAAATAATAGGAATATGAATAGATAGGAAGGCGAAAAGGCTGGTAATCAACTGCCTTATGAAATGTATAAATATAGGCATTTGCATTTGAATAATTAATCGGAATCGGGAGTTATTACCAACAAGTGGTATCAGAGCAGGGCTGTCTGCCATAACTCCTGCTGCATTTCTGCCCATTTCTGGCATTCTGCTTGCCAGTCCATTACCAGACTGCTCCATCAGTCTGCCAGTGGAGTCGCATGCAGTGTATGCGTTTCCCTTCTATTAATTTTCCTGAACGTTTGAATTAGGTTATACCTAACCCTAGTTTTCTTCTTGGTATTCTGCATCCTCGTGAAGCCTTGAAGAACCCGCGTGAAGCTTGCTGCCCCTCCTGAAGGTACTTGGGATCCACATTCCTTGTAACCTCCACCACCGCGTCAGAAAACGGTTGAAAGTACTCACCGGGATTCCGAATCAACCTTCGTGTTAAGTCAAGATTGAAGTTTCACAAATCTGCCATGTCTATAAGCAAACGATGGCGGCCCTGACTGATCATACTCCTGATCTTGTCCATGTACACGCCTTGCCCCATATCCTGATCTAAGAAGTCCATAAAAGTGTGCTTGTGCGCGAAACTGGCTTCCTCGTTGATATCCATTATCGAATGACTGATCGATCTCTGGCTGCGTAGCAATGCAATCCAAGACAACCCTAGATTTTTGCGTGGAGACGGTTTGAAGAGACCATCCTGCGCTGGAGCCTGCGTGAAGTGCATATGAAGAATTCCTAAGACTGCGATTTTATGAAGATAATATTCTCTGCAAGAAGTGGAGCCTGCATCTATTCTTTTGTGCTGCGACTTGAAGCATTGGAGAGATCGTGTCTCGTGGAGCTGTGCGTGGAGAGACTGTATTCACAACGAGAAACTGGCTGCGTGTAGACTGGGGCCCATTGATTCTGCGTTGAATGCATTGAAGAGATCGGGAGAGGCACGGCCTCCTGCCTACCCTACACCGCCGCTGAGGAGCCACACACCACACACCGCAACGAGAAGACCTATGAACACCTACGCTAACAAGAGAAGATGACTGTAAGCGAATACTTATGCTCTACATCGCCCGACACGCCGAAGCCCTGAAAACTCGTGGTTAATGTGACGCTAGGGTTGCTCGAAGACGGTAGGGTTATCAACTCTCAATGGAATGAAAAAATAATAATAATAAAAGCCTCGGCCTAACCACGTACCCTCGACGCAATACTAAGTCCCGCTGGATTGAAATCGGTCGAGGGTGAGGATCTCGGGGATAGGAT
>LPNX010459409.1:111573-145632 GCA_001517045.1 Pseudotsuga menziesii | reverse complement strand
ATAGGAAGGCGAAAAGGCTGGTAATCAACTGCCTTATGAAATGTATAAATATAGGCATTTGCATTTGAATAATTAATCGGAATCGGGAGTTATTACCAACAACCCTTATTAGCATATGCTTTCTTGATAACAAGGGATTGTTATTGTATAGAACTAGAGATTCTTGCAAATGCTTCTCCTTCTTCTTCCATGAATCTCTTCCTTTGATTTCTAGTAATCATATTTGTTTTATCTAGAGAAAGTGTGGCATTCTCAACAATATGTCTGTATCTCCTTGAAGCTGGAACTTGATCTATGATTCACCATATTTGTAAACTAAGAATATCATATGTTGAGCTTAGATGAGGCTATACCCTGCCTCTTGCACTCTTTTGAGCATTTGGGCCGATTTTAAACCCACATGGCTATTAAGACATACACATGTCCAATGAAATATTATAAAACATTAAGAGCCAGGATAAAAACTAACCTTTAAACTTGAAATGTAATGCAATTAAGAAGTATTTTGAAACTAGGCAACTTGGCAAGGTCTAAACAAACTCAAAGAATGATTGGACGAGAAAGGAAAAAGGTGAATAGAATAGGATGGCATATCTAGGAATAACATATGGCTCCATCCGGGGGTGGCATTATCCTTGTGATATGTCAAGAATAGTAGATCAAGTGCCATTAACAATCATTGTTTCACTAATAGAACTGTAATTGCTAATTCTAACTGATCATTTGAACTACAAATCCATTCATGTCCCTACAAACCATCTCTGCCTTGAAACATAATTCACATCATGCAAACCAAAACCTGCAATATGAAAGTTCACAAATTTGTGTAGTGCCTTATCCATTTGATGGAGTCTTTATTCAATTAAACCATTCTACTACATGCCATTAAAAAATAACTTGCAAATCGATTCAAACTGAAAATTGGATGCTTATAAAGCAAGCTTATTTATATACAACTCCTAATCCTAGCCAGATGAGACTACTTGCTCATGTGTAAGTAAATTTCCAATGTATCCAAGTGAGCATTAGACTGATAGAATGAACCTCTTGCATACAACTTTTTAAGATAGCCCAAAGAGGATATAGCATATACAACAAAAGGTTTAAGGACAACTTATACTTACAACTTTGAAATTTCATCCCTAAGAAGGAAAAAATAAATATTTTATTGCTACATCTTGAATCCATATATGTCACAACTAGATCTTGAAGAATGTGATAGAGCTTTGACTGATCTAAGAAACATAGTCACTACTCTAGCTGCATAATCTGCTCAGTTCTCATTCTGATCTTCTCTTTTTGCAATTTTGAAATGAAACATACAAGGGTTGCAAACTGCCTTCATAAAGCTGCTGATCAAAATGCTTCATATCATGGTATTCTAATTCTATGGTATTAAAACCATTATCATATTCATCATTAAAACCTTGCAGATTATCAACTTCATAATCAACTTCATGTTCACAATCAAAAACATTTCCCATAGAATGATCTTGCAATAAAAAACTTCGACAATAATTAGGAATCATGACATTTTAAATATCATAATAAATAATATTAACTTGTTGATTTTGCGTGTCCATCGTGAGACGCTTTGAAGCATCAACTTTCTTTGCAACATAATGCTTAAGACAATTATTAGCATGATCAATTTCAAGAAAATCATCCTTGGGAAAAGCAAAATACGATTTATTGGCTTTAAGATATGGAAAAGACTGATATCTGAAAATGATATATCGACATTATGAGAAGAACAAAAACAAAAATATGATCCTTGCTGTTTATATTCTTCCTCCATTTCCTGTACACCCGAATATTCATCAGATATTTGATCTTGAAACTTGTCGCAAGCCCATAGGTGATCCTCAACCTCTTTAGCATCATTAAAAATATGATGCAAGGAAGATGACTTCCTCTCTCTGAGATGAAGAACTAAATCATGATGATAATGAGTTGCAGTGTAAATTACTCTAGCAACAACCTCAGATAGTTTCATTCCTCTTTTTCTTCAAGGCATTTAACTCAGATAGACATTGTTCATTTGAATTGTTCTTACCCCTGTTACGGAGAGAAAATTCCTATGCCTTGGGGTGTACCACAATAGATAGCTAGACATAAGAAATCAATCCTTTCCCAATATGCAAGAGAAACCAAACATCTAACACTAAGGGACCTTGAATCATACCTTATTTCGGATGGTTGAAGTAGATCCTCGTTGAGCTTTTTCCAATCCCGCTTGTGCTAGCAATTTGCTCTCAACAACAGTAAACAAGACAAGCATGCTATATAATATGGTGTTATATCTACTCTAGCATATATAATCAACAGTGCATAAGCAATTAAACATATCCATGGATTCAATATTTACATTCAAATGCACATTATTGGAAAGGAAAATATATTTCTATTAATAAAATCAGAGATTACAATAGTGACAACCTTTGTCGACATGTCTACGAACCGGAGAAACCAAGTCCTCCACCTAGGCCTCCACCACCTCAATCCTCCATCTCTCGATAGCAAGCTCACAAGAAAAGGTAAGCTTGGGAAGAACACAAAGTGCTCCAAAGGGACAAAGGGACGTAGACTCAAGTATATGCAAATTGTGGCAACAATGGACTATAGTTTCCTTGCTCTTCAATTCCTCCTCTTCAATGTATCCAAGGGGTTCCTTATATAGCACTCCCAAGGGGTAATGGAGGGTCGAATCTGAGCGATATCAAGGCATATGGAAGGCCAAGAGTCAGGATATTCGGACTCATCCAAGGAAAAATACAAATATGTTTGGCTTTATGCACACATCCTGATGTAGGCAGGTTTGAGGTCAAAAGTCGCTTGTACACGCGAGTATGGGTTTAAAAGTCGTGTACAACAATAAACAGGGGTTTTTAAGGGATGGAATTAGATCGTCAAAGGATAATATGAGTCCATGGGGTATAAAGAGTCTGTAGAGGTATAGGGAAGGCTACAAATATGTGATCAACCATGTGTGGTAAAATCAGCTATAACAACCCCAATACCTCAAGAAGACATCATACAAAGTGTTCCAAGAATCTATTGAATCACCCTTCAGACCTCTAAACCAAAACCCAACATCTCCATGCAAACACTAGAAAAAGGTCCTCAAAAACATGTATTCATGAATTATTTCAAGGTTATTTGTAAAGCATTGAAATACATCCATATGTTGCTCCACTGTCACATTGTTTTCTCTAGTAAACTTAGTTAGATAATCAAGAAAATTAGGAGACTAGTCATGAAGGACAAAAGGAAACTTCAATGGTTTATAGTGTTTCCTAATCTTGGACTGAACTATGGTGAGCTGATTGCAAGGTACAACCATGATTTCAAGGGGTGATGGATTGGCCTCATTATTAACAAGTTTTCATGGTTGATCATAATCAGAAGGGATTTGGATACAAAAATCATTATCTTTACATGGTTCAAATGTAGGACATGGCTGAAGACCAACAGTGTAGGAAGATGGCATATAATTTTCTCTCAAAGAAGGAAATACAACAGTGGGTTTATAATAAGTTGAATATACAAAATATAAGACAATTATTTTGACATGTAATGGAAAGGACAAGAAAGAGGAGATGCAAAATAATAAAATATCATGGAGAAAACTAATCAATTGATACTAGGTCTTTCCTTGACAACCCTTCATATTTATGTAAGAAAAAATCTTCTTATAGTGGAGTCTTATAACCATGCAGTTATTGGTGATATATATGTAGTCCAAATTGTGTCTAATCCCTGTCCACCATCAAGATCTATCTCTATGAAAATGAACACACCCAGGGATGATAATCTTGTACCTCTGCTCCTCAGAAACGGAGCCAGAAGATGTTACCACTAGAATCTACTCAAGGAGAACTATTGGAGCATGTCCAACACATCTTCAGCTTAGGGGCTAGAAAAGAATAATTAATGGAAATTCACTTAGCTGGGAGGACAACCTTAGGGTTAACATACTCTATGGAATCAATACAAAAACCTCAACCAATATATTACATCTATACACTATGGGCAATCAAACAACTTGTTGGACATGAATGGGAGTAGAAGAAGATCGAAGATTAGTGAAAATGAGAATGGTGAGCCAACACTTGATCTCACTCTCTCATTTATCTAGAATACAACCACAAATACTCTATGACTATAACAAAAAACTCTAGTTGACCATGTAAAAGAAAAAAAATAATCAACATATACGCTATTGTTTTATTACATTCTCAGATACATAAACGGTGCAATGATAATTGTTTGACAACTAACCATATGAACATTAGAATAATAATGATAAACACATGTAAGGAAAAGAACACCAACAAATCACTCTCAAGAATCCATAAAGGTATATCTACAATATATTAAATTGAGTTAAAAAAGAATATATAGAGAGCTTCATACAAGCCAAGGAGGGCCCCCCCAAAAAAATAACCTCTAGTTCTCATTCTACAAAGTTTATATAGACATAGTACATAATTATGAAAACACACAAACAACCCATAAATCATGTGGAATCCTAATAAATATCCCACAACACCCTCAACAAGGCAAGAAACACTCTCAACAAGTGCTCAACAAGCAACAGAGAAGTAGCGACAACCTAAAACAATGGGATGACAACCCTAGCAAGCAAAAGGCAAGTAGAGACAACCTAAAACAGTGGTATGATAGCCCTATCAAGCAAAATACAAGTAATGACACCTCTAAGAAGGGTTTAGTCAATAGTGGCAGTCCTAGCATGCCTCCTAGTAGGCAGATGAAACCTCACAACAACAACACAACCCTTCCTTAACAACAGTGGAAACCTCATCAAGTAGATAACATCTAGAAACCCTTGACGTCACCCTTGAAAATTTTTGAAACAAATTAGGTCTCAAATATATTCTCCAACATGATCTCATAATGATATCAAGATCTCTATTTATAACTTTGAAAGGCTTCTAGAAGGTTCTCGCTTATAAACCTTTATTGAATTTAGGGTTACCATAAATTTAGGTTAATATGACACACAAATAGGGAGGGTTACCAAATATAAAACATAAAATAATATTAAGTCATCATATCAAAGGGTTAAGGTACCACACTAAATAGGGGTGATAGCACAACAAGGGAGAGGCCAACACAATACTAAATCAAACATAAGGTTAACCACAAGTCAACAAGAGGTGACACCACAAATTAGGAAGACAACCCTTTTACCCACAAGACCAAAGGTGTACCGACAAGATGGGAAGACAACCCTTTCACCCACAAGACCAAAGGTGAAACAACATGGAAGGATAAACCAAAGTTTTATCTCTCTCTCTCTCTCAATGTATGTGATCCACAAGTGTTCCATACAATACAGGAAGATTATAATCACCATATAAGGGAGTTCCAAACTGGATGATGTGATCCTCTAGTCCTCTTGACTGCTTCTAAAGGTCAAGTGCGAGTGACATCATGAAGGGGTGTCTAGTCCCTTGAAAAAACAACCTAGCTCAACCTAGCTTAACTGACCAAGATCCACCTGGTTAACTGATCAGGACTACACCTACAGGACTTGCTTGGTCCTAGAACAAGAATCTTCCTAGTCCCAGACCAAGATGTCTTTGTCTCTACCTGTAGCATTTGCTTGGTCCTTATGACCATGAATCTATCTGGTCACTGACCATAATTCCCTAGATATAGATAGGGGCCCTAGCCACATGCTAAGGAATTTGTCATGGGTCAAACCTACTTCATCCCAAACCAAGATTCCTAGTAGACTGCTGGGGGCCCTGGGGTACCTGCGAAGGACTTACTCTGCTTGGTTAATTGACCAGGAACCCTAGTTAACTGACTAGGGTGCCATTCTCCTAGAGAATGGGTCTTGCAGTTGCATTATCTTTAACATCCAATACATTGAGATGTCCTTTTAAAAATTTAAAACTCAATCCTTGGGCCGATTTTAAACCCACATGGATATTAAGACATACATATGTCCAAGGAAATATTATAAAAAATTAAGAACCAGGATAAAAACTAACATTAAAACTTGAAATGTAATGCAATTAAGAAGTACTATGAAACTAGACAACTTGAAAAGGTCTAAATAAACTCAAAGAATGATTGGACTAGAAAGGAAAAGGGTGAAGAAAAATAGGATGACAGATCTAGGAGTAACACTCCCATATTGACCCTTGCCCAAGATACAATGTAGAGGATTGGATCTATGTCATTACCCATGACCATTGACATAACAAACCCTAGTTTATATCTCTTGACTCTAAAGCAATGGATCCATGGAAACAAAGTGATGAAAACATTTTTCACCCATTGTTGAGCCTCTAATTGAAATACATGGGTTGAGATATCAAGGTAAATATGGCCATAGATACCTTCCCCTTCCATCATGACTAAATCCCTAGCCTCCCCACGTTTAGCTTTATCATTATTGTTATACATATATTCATGATCACATATTTATGGACATAAAAAAACATATTTTCCTACTTCAATTATGACAAAGAAAAAGATTCATTACTCATAGACTATAAATACAAAAACCATTTATTTGCATATTTGTGAACTTTCATTTATTGAATATATATTAAAAAATATTGAATTTAAATTTGTGGATGGAATGGATAAACTTCAAGTAATAACCGTGTTCTTGTGAGCCTCTTTTCCTTTGCAAAAAGACCCTCCAAAAGCTTTATTTGACCTCATTTATATGAAATGTATTCTAATAGTTGGTTGGAGTTTAGGTGTTTTCTCTACATATTCACCTTTAATTCTTTGATGTCTATATTAAAAATCCACCATTCTTAAGATAAAAAAAAACATTATATTTTAAAAATCAATCTTCTCTTGAAAGGTTTTCCAACCTCAAACTCATATTGTTAGAAATCAAGTTTTGAAGTGATAGCCAATATGAAATGTAAAGTACTTTAACCAGTAGAAAATCATATTACAACTCATATTGTTAGAAACCAAAGTTTTGAAGTGATAGCCACTATGAAATCTAAAGTAATTTACAAGTAGAAAATCATATTACATTTTCTAAAGATGTTTTAATATTCGTGATTTATTTTCTTAACATAATTAATTTCATTTTGAATAATTTGCATGTTAGTAAATACAGAATATAGATTATTTCATGATATGAAATTGAAATTGATAGGTTGCCACATTTTTATTAATTAAGCTAAGAAAAAACAATGTAAAAGTAAAAAAAAAAGTTGAAATTTGATAGGTAGAAATTGCAATTGATTTTTGAAATAGACTTGTTTAGCTGAGCTTGATGAAGTGGCTCGAGTGGAATTTCCATAAGACTGCACTTTGTATTTAATTCGAAACAATATTTGGTTTAATGTTAAATGGGATGTCAATCTTAATTAAATACACCATCTCTTAATCTAAAATACGTTTGGCCTAGCCTAGCAATTAGTGCGTTACAATTTGCAAAGTGCCCCAGGCAAATTTCATGGTACTGCTAAAATTTGCAAAGTGCCCCAGGTAAATTTCATGGTTATGCTCACTTTGATCATTTGGCTGTTCTTCTAGTATGGTTAGTAATAGTGGGTTGTCATTTGATAAGTTGGATCTCGCAAATCTCAACAGTGGTGATTTGTGAATTAGGGTTAACACATTTGATTTCACTTTTCAAATCATAGTTTCTTAAAAAAAATTGAATATTTTTTTAAGATTATTTATTTATCATGTAGTAGACTTGGACAACCCACACAGGCAACTTATCATCTCTTATTTTTGTAACTAATTTTTTTATAGGAATTTTGCTTATATAAATATGTTACTGGGTACTTCCTCTTATTCAGAGGATGATATCTAGAGTATTTACTATATTTTTTAGGGCTTAAGGCCAATGCAATAGTATACTCATTAAGAGCTCAACATGTCACTCATGAAATTGATCCTGGGTAGAGAAGATAACACTGCTCTCAATCATCTAAGCTAGATGGAATTAACATATAGGAATTTTGCTTTAATGTAACTGTAAAGAAAATAGATCTTGTAACTGAAAACAAACTATCAAAGAAGACAACATTGGCATACAAGATCTTTTCCTTTTCAAAAGAAGCAACCTGTGAGTATGGGGGTGAAAAAATCTTGGTGAGAAAAGTATGGAGGGGGCCTTTGTGGCATTCCCCTCCCGTGGTCACATAAATATTCCTTTTTGCAAGTGGTCATGTAAATATTCCTTTTTGCAAGGAAGTTTTTAGTTGTGTGTGGGGTTTAGTGAATTACGTTTGTTGTAGGTGCCTTATTTTCTACCTTTTCCATTTGCATTTTTATGCTATTTGTCCAATAGTTATCTATAAAAAACTAACAGAATTGTGATAGAATGTCTGTTTTCAATGCTGTTATAAATGCATAATAATAGATGTTGGTGTCAGATGTTTCTCATAATCATTTGGATTCTTAAATGGTTGCTATGTCTGTGAAGCCTTGCATGAGAGACTCAATATAATGGAGAACCAATCATACCTTTGCTTGTGCATTGTAATGCCTTGTAACAGTTTTTTTCCAAAGTTACTATCATTGTGAAATCATGGTAATTCTTCATCATGGACTTTATTTGATATCTCATCTCTATTAGTGGGCATTACTGAAATCTATAACTGCTTCAAGAAGGCGTATTCTATAGTCCAGTAAGGGGAGATCTTGAAATCCTTCCATGCTCATCCTAGAGCTGAAACATGTTTTTTTTTCAAATAATAAAATATTATAAAAAATAACAGGTCCGTTCAAATTAGATTTAAAACATTTACAATGAATATATACATATAACTACATAAATTAGATAAATTAAAATGCTTTAACATTTGCACTCTAAAAAGGGTTTTTTATTTCAAGAGATTTGATCCCTCTCCGGGCTTGGTAGATCCCCTTTTAAGATATTGGATCTATGATAGTATATATTTGAGCTTCCTTATTTGATTTAGTCTCATTTTTGTGACATCTATCACATTCTAGTTGCATTTCCCTCTAATCAACCAGAGATGACATATTTCATTTCCTATTGCCTTTTAGGAATCGAGACTGTCTATGATTCAAACTATTTCGAGCCCACATGCTTACAACTAACAAAGCCCTCATTGGAATGCTATCACAAGAGCCCCCATCTCTGAGTATTATGTGGTGCTTGCTTATAGGGTATGCCCTATGGTGTTCAAGCAGCTTGAGAGCAAGAGGATAGCAGAAAATATCGTGAGTTTCAAATTCTCCTTGTCTAATACCAAAGGAACAACTTTCAAAGATGTGTAATTGGGCTGCTCATTATTGTAGGCCCGTGAGCGACTCCTTGAAAAGTTTGACTATACAATTTTTTTTTTGGAGATATTGCATATATTGAATTCCTTTTAAGAAACTATGATTCTTGGAAGTCCTGGAGTTGATATCCATGATCTTGGCAACAATGTTGAAGATCCAGTAGTTGTAGTTGATGTATAGGAAGGAACAACAACAACCTATGATTCTAATGAGAGTCATTTCTCTAGTAATTCTAGAGATCCTATTTCTTGCTCTTTTGGGTTGTCTTAGGGAGAAATATGTTGTTCCTATTATCTGCTTTGAGACAATTTATTTGGGTCTTTTACCACTTGTAGATTTCTTCCCGACTATAAAGTGCATATAGATCATTGCCTATTTTCCTTTCCTCTACATTTTAATTTTTTCCTTAAACCTTGTGATTTTATTCCTTCATGGATTTCTTCCAGCTTGATCTATTGCTCAAAATTGTTGCCAAAAGATAATTTATTTCATTTTTTTAATACTGAATTCTTTTTATACAATATGAACATTTAGGATCCTAGATCGCATATTTTGGTTCAATATTTAATGAGGCATTTTTTCAAATAAAATCCATTAAAACTTTATTCTTAAAAATGTGGCTTGCATTTTACTCATAAGCATTCCTAGATTCAAGTTGAGATATCCTTCTTTACTAGGAGTGTATTATGGGTTTTCCTTTCCTGGATAGAGTTTTTTAACAAATTGGTTTCAGCAATGCTAAATTTGGTCCAACACAAAATTCCTCAATTTCTATTCTTTGATCCAACATGATGTTTATCTATAATCAACAAATTATGTTAATTTTTTCCCTATTAATTTCCCTTTTTAGAATTATTTGCTTAAAATCCAACTTCATTGCTCTAATCTTCCATGTTATGATTTTATTTATGATTAGCGTTTGTTATGAGTCCTTATGATTCAATTTTCTAACCACTTAGTGATATTAATCTCTACAATTATGTATACCATTTTTTGAAAAAAACTTTTTATTTATTTATTTTTCCAAAGCTTGAAAAAGCCTACAATATTTGGGGTTATACGCCTAACTTTTATTGATAGAATCTCAAGACCTTGACATGCAATTGCACCACTGTGTGCAGACAAAACTTGGCTACCTAAAATAACCCAATGTTAGCCTATAAAGGGGTAAACCTCCGCTCTTGCCAAATCCTTCTATATCTTGGGTCATTAACATGTTTCCTGACATCCAAGGAAAATGAGCTCTTGGGAAATCACAAATAATTTGATGTCATGCTTAAGACAAAAATATGGTTTTATCCTAGGTAGTATCCACAAGAAGGTCAAGATCTCATACTCTCATCATTGAGGTTACGATGGTGAGGTCATGTTCCTTCAAGTGGTATCTAGCCTTAATCTTATACATGAAACTGAATACTATTATTGTTATTGTTGCATTAATTATTAGCTCCATAGTTATGGATCTTTGTTTTTGGAAAACACATGATTTATTATTAAAAATAATTATACTGGTTCAAGTTGTTCCCATGAGACAATACTATTTTTCATACATGTATTTTTTTAGAGGATGTTAGGGATCCAATAACTTACACCCCAACATTATGCCTAAGCTAAAAGTTAGGTTGTTATGCTCATGAAATATGACTCATATAGTTTATTTCTATATGTATGCAATTTTTTTGCATAATGCGTATGCAATCACCCCTTTAGGAGCACTACGTGTATACACAACGAATCATCAAGTTGTGTGAGTTGCCCAATATAATGTGATTTAGGATTTTTAAATAATTTTTTAGGTAACCAACTATTAATTCAAACCCCCTCATTGTGACACAAGACTTATCTCATAAGGTTACTTTCCTTTCCTTATAAAATTTTTGAAATATATCCCAACCAAAACATAGGTTTTTTTTGTCCTTTCACTACTCTAAGTTTTTCGAGATATATCACAACCACAACACTACTTCAATATAAATCTTTATGTCAAGTCACCAATCGCTCCAAGATCGAACATCAAGCTTCAATACTTCTTTATATTCCAAGATAATTTCACATTACATTGCAGTTGCAGACATACACAAGGTAAATTGGCTTCGGAGGGCGAAGCTCATCATTACCAAACCAAACTTACACTCAGAAAATAAAAATAGAATTTCTGATGCAATCTTATACCATGAAAGGCAAGTTGCAGAGCATACTTTTCATTTACAGAATCGATAGCATAGATGGAATTTCTAATGCAATCTTATACCAATGAAGGCAAGTTGCAGAGCATACTCTTTGCTTACAGACTCTTTACAGACTCGGTAGCATAGATGGAATTTCTGATGCAATCTTATACCAGTAAAGGCAAGTTGCAGAGCATACTCTTCGCTTACAGACTCGGACTTAGGCTCTTACTTGCAGAGCGACACACTCAAACTCTAAGACTCTATATGTTCAAATGAGCCTGAGACCTCTTATTTATACAACTTCCAATCGGTGAACCGGTGGGCAACGACTGACATTAATGGGTCAATTGGTAAGCCAGTGAACAACGACTGACATTAATAGGTCAAGATGAATCTCTCGGGGTGACAGGTGGGGACTACCATCGTCATTATCTCGTCCCTTAAATGGTCAGTGACATATGGGGACCCGAAATATTAATCATGACAGACATGACACCAAACATAGTACACAGTGGAGCTATACCGGCCCACAGCGGTCTTCGGGGTCCACCACTGCTTTCGTTTAATCATATGGGTCCCTGCCTTGTAAGCAAAGGCAGATTCTGCGGCCAGTCGGATCTTCACCTCCACATGGAAAATCCCAGTCCACATCATCGGAATCATAATCTTGAGAATCTACGAAGATAGGTGGATTATCTTCTAATTTTGGCGGAGGATATAGAAGTGGGCTGAAAAAATGCTCAATATTCGACCCATGAAAAAATTCATTAGAGTTGCACAGGAATTCTCCACGGAAATGAGACTCTACCTTTAAGTTCAGGGGGATCTGTCTAGTATAAATCCTTGAGTCGATTCTTCGTCCTTGGCCATCTCTTTTTATATATTTTTGCGAGGTGAACACTGTATGTTCCAACCTATTGTATTTTCCTCCCTCGTGGTGCAGCAGAAACTTAAACCACTGATGTTCTCGTACCGCAACTTCAATATCTGCTTTCATGTACAAGATGAAGTTGGCTCTTCAGTTTTCCTAGTCAATCCGGGGGCAGAACTTATCTAACAAAATCTCAGTCCATCCAGACCAAGCTCCATGATGCAGATTGTTGGGATCTACACAAATGACAATTTTTCTCTGCTCCCTGTAAAATCTGAGAATTAGATTATAAGCAGTCTATGTGATATTACTATCGCCTATGTCAACATACCAAAGTGGTCCATTTTATTCTTCATTGCGGTCCAACCAAACTTCTCCACAACCTTTCAGTTTATCTAAAGCACCTTCGAAGCTTCTGAAGGCGTCTCGCTCCCATCGTTCTAGAATTTCAATCTTCAATGGTGAAGACTGAATTTTCTTTATTAGTGTGATCTCTAGGAATCTTTCAGCTTCATGCCTTGAAGCATAATCAAGGAGCTGTTTCCTTTCAGCTTCTGTAATGGAGGTATCCCATGGTTTTAAAAATAAACCATTTGGTGGCCAACAAATTGGTGCATCTCCGCGCCCAGAAGCAGAACGTTCTGGATTGGAGCTTGATGCTCCTGCTGAACATGGATTGGAGCTTGAGGCTCCTGCTGAAAATATCTTCAAAGCTAGTTTAACTTGCTTAGATTGCTCCCTGGTGAGCATATCAACAAGGGAATTTAAGTGACCTAGCTTATAAACAATGTCAAAATCAAAATTGCTTAACCAGATAAACCATTTTAAAATCCTACTACTATTTTTAGCCATGATATTTTCATTCTTAAATATTCCAGGCATGATCTTTAAATCTGTTCAAATAATAAACCTAACAGGTTTCAGAAACAGAATAAAGTGTTGTACTGTCTTCTTGACAGTAAGAATTTCCTTATGGCTTGAAGGATAATTCAATTCAGCTGCTTTAAATGATCCAGAGCCATACTCCCAAACTTGTTCTTTACCACTAATTTCTTCAATGAGTACTCCTCCCGAGGTATGGGAAGAGGCGTCAGTATCAATGATCAGCTGGACTGATCCTTGTGGCAAAGGCAGTGGAGGAAGATCAAGTACTTTGGACTTAATCTTTTGAACTACCAAGGTCATTGTAGTAGACCATTGTGGAGGATTTTTCTTTATCCTTTGCTGTAACAGATGGATATCAGCTGCTTGCCCTTTATAAAATGGTCTAATATAATTAAGACTCCCTAGGAACCTTTGAAGCTGGGTTTTATGCAATATTTGATCTGGAAATTGATTGAATACGTTCAGAACATGCTTTTGTAACACCACTTGGCCTTTCTGAATCTTAAATCCTAAGAATTCTATTTCTGTCTTGCCAATTTCCATTTTTCTTTCTGAAAGCACCAACCCATGCTTATACATTAGTTCATAGAACATTTGCAGATGTTTTAGATGCTCCTGCAAGTTCTTAGAACAAATTAGTACATCATCAATAAATACTAATGCCCAAATCTTATCCCGGAAGATGTCTTCCATCCGCTTCTGAAATTCAGACGGGGCATTGTTTATTCCAAAAGGCAGTACCTTCCATTGGTATTTCCCATGAGGCACAACAAATGTAGTTTTATACATGTCTTCAACTTTAATTCTGATATGGTAGAAGCCCGATTTAAGGTTGAACTTACTGAAAATTGTGCATCCTATTATTCGTTGTAGAAGGCTAGACTTATCAGGAAGAGGATATCTCACCTTTTGCAAAACTGCATTTAGTGGCTTGTAATTCACCACCAATATTGGCTTACCTCTCTTTACCTTAGAGTGTTTATTCACCACAAAGGCTCTACATGCCCAAGGACTCTTGGAGGGCTCAATCAAACCTTTTGCCAATAGTTCTTTAATTTCTTTTGCACAGAATTCCCTTTCAGAGGGTGACATTAGTCTTGCTGAGGCTTTCATAGGATTGATCTTTTGTTGTTTGTATCCGCTTCGGTAACGATACACTTCCTCCACTAAGGTCAAAAGTCCATCAGAGTTCGCACCTGCAGAGCGTGGTGGAGTCTGATAAGTCCAAACAAGAAACACCTATTACTTTTGATTGGATAGGCATACACTATCCTAAACAATGGGAAGTCAGGTATCAAGAATTCAGAAACACCGACAGTATACAACATACTCTTAGAAACAAGCCATTAATGTTTGACAGACAGACCAGCTCATTTAGGCTACCTGAACAAACCCCAGCACCCAAATTCTCTTCTCCTCTGATCAGATCTTCCTCTGTCTTGAGTCATAACCAAATACCAAGAGATTCAAGTTCTTCTTCCTTATCCAAATCTCCCTCTACATCATATACTGGCCTTCATGAAACAGAACACCGAGGCCAACATACAGATTGCCAAGCTTGCAAAAAGATCCTACAAAGGATCCAACACCATAAACAAAGTCAACACCCCAGCTTAGGAATGTTTAGTTTGCCAAGACAGAACGAAGCCTATGAGGCCATTGTCCAAGGTCGGAAATCCTATTTCCCTGGCAGGAACCTACCTGAACTCCCTTTCCGACAGTATTCCCCAGATGGACTAGTTAAGAAAGAATTCCTTCCCTACAAATCCACTGGTCCAGATGACTCAACATCTGATGAAATTAAATTGGCAAATTGGGGTAACATGCAACAAAAGTTGACTGCTGAAAATATCGATGATATGGCTTCTGACCTCCAGAATATTAAACAAGCCATAATCAAAGAAAAACAAAAAATTGCTATGGTAGAAACCAAATTAGGACTTATAGATCATCTTCTCACTGATTCCGCAGCAATCAAGGAAGCAGTAGCTAAGGCTGCTGACAAAACTGAAAGAAGATTAGATAAACTAGAGGAACTTATAAGCCAAACTCATGAATTGAAGAAAAAAGTTCCAAGTCTTAGTCCTTTAGCACTGGAACTAGTAGCACAAGGTCATAAAAAGAAAGAACTAGAAGGTAGACACCATCATAGCGTATCCTTCAGAATGATGAGTGTCCAGATTGATGATCGACTCGAATTCAACTTTGGCCAAGATGAAGTTGAACTTGATGAAATAAAGGAATGGATAGGACATTTCAAGTCCTTTCCACCCGCCTTAGAGCCAAAATACTTGAATATGATGTTTGCATATCATCAGCATGTTGAATCCTCAGCAACACACAATCCACCTCCTGATAGAACATATGATGTGAGAATGCCAGACGCTTCTAGAGCTCCAAACCTGAAATTTCAGCTTGGTATAAACTCAATGAATAAATTAGTCTCACAAATGCCAGAACAACCAGTTCTGAATATTCATTGTCAACCAAGAGAAGACATTAAGACTGCTATACAGATGCTCACTCAATGGGTACTGTATAAAAGAACACAAGATGATTCTCTTACTGGATTGCAGTTAGTAGGCCAGCTTATCGCAGGCTTATCAGGGTTGGCAAATGAGTGGTGGAGATGGCTTCCACAAGAAGCAAGAAATGAAATCTTATCAACCCCCGATGCAGACCAACAACTATTGAGTGCTCTAGGAAAATGATTCTATGGCTCTAATGAGCAATAAGACGCAGAGCATTTAGCCTCCTTATTCATGTCAGCCCGTCTCTGTGACCTCTCACAGAGTGAGCAATACTTTTGTTATATGAAGCAGTTATTGATTTCTTCTGGGAAATCAGGAGATCCAACCTACCTGAAACATTACCTCAGGAGTTTTCTAGGACATGTGCTTGACGCAGTAGAGCAGTACATGAAGGATAAGAAAATAAACTATAGAGGACTCTCTTTGTCATAGTTGCATTACTACATTCTGGAAACTTGGAAAGAGCATTGCCTTGAAAAAAGGGTGAGTAAAGATTTTAAACGACACCAAAGTATGTTCTCACCATCTTTCTGCAAAAATGTTTCAAAGATGCCCAACTGGGGATGCGAAGCACACAATCGTGGCCATTTGAAAGACAATTGTAAATGCCACAAAAAGGATAAAAAGGGATTTTATTCCAATCTTCTGAGGTATCATCCAAATGAACCATATAAACATAAAAGAAGACAAAAATCCCATAGATTCAAATCATATCGCAAGCCTCCACATAAAAGGTTTGTGGAAAGATGAGCTAGTAAAAATGAAACAGAACACTGTTTCATATGTGGTCAAAAAGGCCATTGGGCTAATAAGTGTCCTAAGAAAAAATCAAAGCCCAAGTTAGCGGCTTTTTGTGAAAAGCTAGATCCTCGTTGGTGGGATCTTCCATCTGAAGATGAATCGCCTTTTGGTGAATTTCTCTTTTTACCTTCTGATGCATCCAGTGATTCCTCTGATTCTGAGTCTGATACAGACCAGCTTGCTCTTCAGAAATTTCATCCTGAATCCTCCTCTTATGATTCTGATTCAGCCCCAAATTTGGGAGGGTTTGAGCCCCCAGATTTTGATTTCTCTATGTATATGTTTTCATTAAACAAGCCTCAGAATATTGAGAAGCAGATAGCAACAATTGATCTGCAGCTTTTAGAAACACCTCCATTTGAGTATATGCTGAGAGCCTCACTAAAAGAAGAGAAGAAGCAGTTGCTTCGGCAACTAGAACAAGATAAGGGGAAAATAAATGTAAGCTCTGTGACTCCTATTACTTATAATCCTGCTGATATTTACAAAGGATATCCAGATGGACACGAGAATAGGAAAACTTACAAAATTGATAAAGAGCATATGCTACGGCTCCAGGTAAGTGAAAAACAACAGCAATTAAAGCACCTGGTAGCGAAAATTGAGGAATTGAAAAGCATGATTAAGGTGATCCAACTTGAAAGAGATCAATCATTAGATGAAGAGCTGAGTAAGCACTATGATTTAGCTATGGAGACTGAAAGTCCCAAGATCATACAACCTTCTCCTGATCCAAACCTTGGTATGCTTACTGGTCCTAAAATCTTTGTGAAAGTCCAGTTCAACCCTAAAGAATTTAAGCCTTACACCCTGGATTGCATGATTGACTCTGGTTGTCAAGTCAACTTGGAAAAAGGACCTGCTTTGCCCCAGTTTTGGAGAACACTTCTGATAAAGGATCAGCTATCGAAGGAACCCCTGTCCCTTTAAAAGCCAGATCTGACAGTTTCCCTGTACAATTTAATAATGTTCATGACCAGTTAATGTTGTATAGATTAGATGAGATCAATGAAGACTGTATTTTAGGTTCTAAGTTTCTTGCAAGAGTTAGTCCCTTTTCAGTAGACACTAAAAGGATGATATTCACCTGTATCATAAATAACCATCCTGTAGAAATACCCATCTTCTTTCATTCTACCTCCAAATGCCCTTCCATTATACAGAAACCAGAGAAGAAGTTAAACCCTACCCATTTGCTAAAAATGGAGCGCTGCATTGCATTCTCTGAAATGCATGGAGATAAAGCACTGGCTAACATCAAGGATAAGTTAGTAAAAGAGTGCTGCTCTGAAAGTCCAAATGCATTTTGGAAAAGAGAGAAATACTTTGTTTCGCTACCTTTTGACTCACAGCAAAAGATCAAGCCTATGAAAGCCTCAACAAATCTTTATGTCATGTGACTTGTGAAAAATAAAAGATTCTATTTCATTTATCACTTCTCAAGATGAGTAACACAAAGTAATAAAGTTCATTATATGAGCCCATGCTACCCCCACATCACCTTACGTTGCATAGTCCGTATTTGCAATACCCCATTAATGATTTCGCATTACCCCTTAAAGATTGATGCAACCTCAAACTATAGTATCATGCTTAATTTAATTAGTAACCAACCAACAATGAGCAATGTGGATTGGTATCCATATTTAACCAATTCCATTTCTCTTACATCTAGACCATGCTCATCTAACTAGTTCTTTAAGTCAAATGTACAATAGTGATTTCATTGTTTCTTCATGTCAAACATTTTATAAAGTGTTTGCGATATATTATGTGATATAAAAAAAGATAAAAGCCAAGATAGCCAAATCTTCATAGTTACACTCATAATGTTTCCACTGCATAGTCCTTTCTTTGTTTATGGTGAATAGTCAAAATATACCACGCAATGTTATGAATGATTGGTTCTATGTTATCCAAATTTTCATATTTACATGCATTTAATGGGTTTTAACTTTAGACATTTTACTTTCTACAATGAGTGTAATAGATTGTGGCAGTGCAAATGCCCGATGGAAAGATAATTGATTTGCCATACTTAATGTAGAACATTTCACTGAATATGATTAGGCATCTTAATGTAGAACATTTCACTGAATATGATGAGTGCTCACAACATCCTATTTGATGTCACAAAACCCAAATGCCAAGACAATTAATTTATTAATTCAATGTTCAAACTTAATGACATATACCTTCTAAGTAAGAGAAATATATCATAATATTCTTTTGAATAATATGATGGAATTCACTCTTGTTTTGATTTTGTTTTATATCAAGTCCATTATATGTACCATCCCTGGCTAATGTTGTTGTTGTTGTTGTTGTTGATTGTTGCTACAAAATAATCTAATAAATACATTAATGAATGATTAACTTATTTTGCCTATTTCCACAACTTTGATTTTATAAATGAATATTTAGACCAACCAAGTGGTTACAGGATTTGAAAAATTAATCGGGTTTGAACCAAATGAACCTTTGTTGCTAAATTGTTAGGAATAGCATTCACAATATCAAGGTTATCTAAGTTTGACTAGGGAAGTCCCTAGAAGGGAATATATACTTAGGTTATTGTACAAATCCATGTTATTATTGGATTCCTTCACACCTCATGAAAACCTAAGTAGATATCTTGCACTAATACACATTACTTAAGCCAATCAGAAATCACAGGAAAGAAATAATAATAATAATAATAATAATATACTTTGGTAATTGATAATAACAATATTTTGAATGGCCCTAAATTATTGAGTCATATTCGCAAGAGAGACACAACTTTCAAATATCACCTCACTTGGCATTGTCAGGTAAGAAAAATCAATTGTCAATTTTTTGTAGTGAGCAATGAACAAATATCCCGTGGAATCCGAGAAAAGAAAATATTAAACTCACAAGTCAAGTTTAATGAATCATTATCAATTGATGGATATAGACCTTATAGATTCTCCAACACCAACTAGAGAATATACTCTCAATTTCTATGAATCGTTAGCAATTACCTATCTATAGGCCAATATCCCAAGTTTACAAGCACCAACTTGTAGGAGGCACCAACCCCCTAGATTCTCTAGCACCAACCAAAATGAAGCACCAACTCTTTAGATTCTCTAGTACCAACTAGAAGGGAGCATTAATTCCCTGAATTATCCAACATGTGTCCAGCATCAGCTAGAAGGAAGCACCAACTCCATAAATTTTGTATTCATGTACTATGCAACACCTTACCCGCCGTGCTCTATTATGTCATGCAAGACAATCTTTACTACAATCACACTCTTCTCTGTGCAATTTTCTTTGTGCATGATAATCATAGATTTTGTATCGTATACCAACTTTCTTGTCACGCTCCGCATTGTGCAAGATAATATTCACAACTATCACACAGCCACACTTTGTACTGTGCAAGATAACCTTCACAATTGTCACACTTACACACTCTACACTGCGCAAGATAATGTTGGTTGTTGTGCATCCATCACAGTACTTACCGTTAACCATAGAAGAACCTACAAGAAAAAAATCCTTTCTTTTCATAAGGTGCACCTCTTCAGCCTTATAAATCCTTTAAAACATCTTGATGAATCCTTTAGGAATCTAGAACATCTTCAATAAAACTGAAGAAAGTATCTTTAATAACCCCAAAAAACATCTTTTATTTGGAATTGTACACCTTTTTAGGGCTCTATACTTTCTTGGATGGATGATCAAATTAAGAGAGTGCTCCACTTATTTATACAAGTTTTAAATCACTTTATGGGCCAACATAACATTGTACAATATCCTACCAGGGTCGACCTAACATCCTGGTTGGGTTTCCTTTACAAATTATTTCATATCACCTCATTCCTATGGATTTAGAGGGAGCTCCATATACAGTTGGCAAGGCATCGAAACATTTTTTCCAGCCATGTAATCTATAGTCCAATTTGAGCTAGCTATATAGAGTGAAAATTACTTCAAAGATAGGGTATCCAAACTAGACATCAAAATCAATATTTGCAACAATATTCACCTTGCCATTTCTAATTGTAGTCTCTCCCTGTATTTAACATTAATGACAACAATATATCCTTTTTTTGACATCAGTGACAATAATATTTCCAACAATATGAGGAGACTTGAGACTCCCTGATACCCATTTTAAAGGATCCAAGAACTTCCTATTATGTAGCTCAGGTTTTTTTAGACTTTTGTTAGACCAAAATTTGTGATTTGTGGAGTGTTATTGCGATTCCAAATTACTTTTGTTAACAAAATCACTTATATTATATATTTGTGCTATTATTATTACAAGGATTCTTCAACCTTCTCTGAGTAAGGGATCACTCGAAGAGTTCATTGGTAAATGCATTAATAATATGTCTATGTTCATGCTTCAAATTTACACTCTATAACCATGCGTATATGTAATTCCTCTTCCATCGTACTATGATCATGTGGGTGGCTAAGGAATCATCTTTTTTTTAATCTCAAATTTTATTTTATAGCTATAAGTTCCTCTTTGCTATAGCATAGGTTTCTTTCATTGAATGATGTGATTTACTTTCAGTAGTATGGTTTAATTTATACAAGTGTGATTTACTTTTAGTAGTGTGACTAATCTCCCACAGTTGTGAGGAACATTCTAAGTAGAGCCTAAAGAGCCAAGGGATACTATGTGCATGAGAAAACTTGACTTACAAAATATTTAACCCTTGTTGAGGAGTAGATTTAATATGTTTCAATAGTTTAATTGAGTTGATAACTCCACAATGTACATAAATAGAGGAAAATAACATTTCAACAACATAGTAGAATTAAAGATTACATATACAATGCACAACACATCAAAATATATGCACCCTAGCCAATAATTTAAGTGTAGTTTGGGGATTCAATAGCGTTAAAAATTATCAATAATTATTTACCCAACCATTAACTATAATAATTGCATTTATTCTCTTTATTACAACATCAATGCCGTTCCCTTTAATGATGCCCTTATTATTGTTGTCGTTGTTAATGTTGCGTTATTATTACTAAGATTTCATTGTGCACAAGGATATATATACACTGATTCTTAAGAATATATAGGGCATTGATGATTTATAACACATTATATGCACTAGTCTATATTAAGAATTGATGAATTGGTGCACCATACTATAAGAAGCCATTGATAAAAAACCTTTTGCTAAAACCTTTGGTTTCCCAACTTTACTAGTTATACTGAACATCTACTAAAACCTCTACTATCATTAGAAAAGGTTTTTCCAGAGTCTATTTCAATTATTTTGTCCAATTTTGTGACATTAATAACTTTCACTAATTGGAGTTTCCTTGTAGTGAGATAAAATGGAAGGACATAAAGGTGGACCCTAGAGTCGATTTCGATTATTTAATCCAATTTTGTGACATTAATAACTTTCACTAATTGGAGTTTCCTTGTAGTGAGATAAAATGGAAGGACATAAAGGTGGACCCTATTATTAAAGCATTAGACATTGAGTGGATAGACCAAATTCTCACAACTAGACTATGACAAGGTGGTGTAGCTTAGGTAGGCATGGAAAAAATAATAACAACCAACATTGCACGTCTTATTTATACAAAGCATACAACCAATGAATGGATGCACATACATTTTTTAAAGGCATGGTTTCATGAGAGGAAAACTCAATTTGCACAACCAAATCTATATATTAAACTATAGATAAGTTATGAATTTACATGTGTATGATTCAATGTGCTTCAACTATTATAAAAATTACAAGGTCAATAGGGGTGGGACCAACTCTTTGAAATAATTTGTACTCGTCTACTTTAGTTTTTTTAGTTTCCTTCAATACTTTGAGATTGTAGTTGACAAACTGACATTCAAATTTGGACTTCATGACTGCTAGGTAAGAGTTATGCTCCCTATCTTCATTTTCACCCATTTTTCTTTTTTTAAGGGGTCCAAATGGTCCATATGGAAGCGCAAAGGGTTTGTTGACAAATTGCATGTTTTCCAATTGAATAATTTAGAAAAGGATCACGATTGTTCAAATTACAGTTACACAGTCCATGTGATATCATGTGCAAACCTGCAAGTAAGAATTATGCGTCTATTTGATTGGAAATTGTGGAATGCTCATGTGTATCCTACAACACTAGGTTGTGCAATTGGTATTCGTGCAATGTGTAGGTGTTTTGTTAAAATCCCATAAAACTAGATTGCATGACTATTTGGTTAATAGCCACAAAATGCACACACGTCTTGTTAAATTTCTAGGGCACTAAGTTGCATAGTATTTTGTTTGGCACCCTTAGCATGTGTGGGGTGTTAGTGGCAGGGAAAAAAAGATTTTGTTGTGTGGGTAGTTGGTGGGCACTTGTGTAATGTGCAGGTAGTATATATTTGGAATCTATCCATTCCTCAACCATGGCATCTACCCATTCCTTCTGCTTTGTTGCTTCTTCAAAGAATGTGGATTCTACATCAACGAGATTACACATCAAATCCACATAACTGGGGTACGGATTTGGCTTCTTACTTTATCTGAGGGTTCCTTCTGGAACACCATATTTTTTTGCATCTTCAATTATATCACATGCCCAAGTAGCCCTTCTTTTGTGTGAGATCATATCACTAGGTAACTCCTCAAGTATCTGAGGTTTTTTCATGTCACGATCCTCAAGAATATGTTCTTCCTCGTCATTTCTGACTGGTTTGGGGATTTCTACAACTCTAGGAGATTCATGCTCCTCTTCATCTTCTTTATTTTTCCTTGATTTTTTGAAAGTTGTATCTTTGTCAAACGTGACATCTCTGTTGAGTTCAATTTGATGATATCCTAGGAAATATATTTGGTAAGCCTTGGATTGCTCACTATATCCTACAAACATTCCCTTCTTTCCTGAAGGGTCCAACATCGATCTCTTCTCCTTGGGAATGTGTATGTATACCAAACAACCAAATATCTTCAGGTGATTGACTTTGGTATTTTCTCTGGTAAACATTTCTTATAGAGTCTTATTCCCAAGAGTACTATGAGAGATTATGTTTTGAACATAAACGCTTGTTCTAGTTGCTTCTTCCCATAGGTGAGCTCCCTCTTAATCCTAGCTTCTTTACAGTAATCATTGAATTCACCTAATGTGAACTCACCTCTATTGTCTGATCTTAAGGTATTGATCCTCTTTTCAGAGAGGTTTTCCATAAGAGCCTTAAACTCCTTGAAATTTTCAAATACTTCATATTTCTTCTCCAAGAAATAGATCTAAGTTTTGTAGGAGTAATCATCAATAAAGGAAGCAAACAAAACAGACCCACTTAGTAAAGTAGTTTGCATTTTTCTGCATACATCTGAGTGAACAATGTCTAAGATCCATTTTGCCTTATTGTCACTTCTTGGAAAAGGGTTCTTCGTGTTCTTTCCTTGTGCACATCCTTTGCACACTCCTTAATGGTCTACCTAGATCTCTGGTAAACCTATTACCACCTTGATCACAATTGGAAATGCTTTGTAATGTATATGAGAAAGTATTGTGTGCCATAATTCACATGGGATTATGGTGCTATCCATCAAGGTTGAATCTGCACGCCCCTTTAATTTGTAGAGTCCTTCTTCTTCAACTCCAATCACTACTGCATCATCTATAGTTTTCCCTTTTGACCACATGCGGACTTCATTGTCTGCAAAAGCAACTCTGAACCCTTTCTTATCTAAAGTTGAGATAGAAAGGAGATTCTTCTTTAAACCTGAGACATATATAACATCCTTCATCTTCATGGACTTTCCAGATTCCAGATTATAAGAGGCTTCTCCCATCCCTTTGACGGGATATCGGTAATAATCTCCAAGCTTTACTTTGAGTGGGGAATCCTTATGTATAAGACATGCGAGAGAATCCTTATAACCTGTCATATGCTTGGAGGCACCACTATCTACTAGACAAGTATCACTTCCATGTGAAACCAATCCTCTGAGGGATGAAATAAAAACATATTCTTCACATGAATCTTCATCTTCTCTAGCCGTCTTCTCATTCTCTTTATCATGATCTTCAGTTGCATGGGATTGGAACCTTTTGTTCCCCTTCTTAAACTGCTCTTCCTTCAAGGGACAGTTTTTAGAGATGTTCCCCATCTTGTGTCAAGTGAAACATTCAAAAGGTGAGAAGTCCCTTTTGACCCTTTTATTCTTTTGAAATCCTTGATTTCTTCTGGGAGGATGATCATGACTCTTTCTCTTGTTCTTGCTTTTGGTATGGCCTTACAAAGCTTGATATTCATTGTCATTCAACTTCTCTTTTCCGACTGCTATTATTTCTTCTTCTTGAATGCATTCCTCCCATAACTTTCGGAACTTGGGCAGCTTTATTCACGAACATATTCCTCGAATGAAATATTCCCATTCTCTTGGTAGTCCATTCAAGGTGGTCATTACAACTTCTACTTCTTCCACCATGTCACCAAAACTTCCAATTGCTCCTTGATTTGGAATACCCTTGTGAAGTATGATTGCATGGTCGCTGAATTTTGAATCTTCACACTCTTGAGTTGATTCCTCAATGTTACCTTCCTATTGATATTTCTTCCTTCAAATAGGCTGGACAATGCTTCAAACAGTTCCTTTGGTGCTCTCCTTGAAGATACTTGAAGTATCAAGTGATATTTGATTGAGGTATCTATGATAATGTTAGCTTTGATCATATCTTTCTTATAATTTGTCTTGGTCTCATGTTCTTCTAGTTCTACAACTTCCTCCTTTATAAATCCTTCTAGATCATTATCTTCCAGGATGAGCATGATCCTATACTTCCACACTCTGAATTTCTTAGCACCCTCAAGATTCTCATCCACCTTGGTATTGTTTTTAATCTTGAACAATAATGCAACCCTCAAATGGAAATAGAAGAAACAATACTTAATTGGAAAATTTGCGTCTAGTTGGTCACCTCCTTCGAGATGACCTAGGGTTTGATGGTAAAACCCTAATTTTTCAGCTAAGATCACTTGTAGAGCTGAGTGGTAGAAAAGATGTGCATCCCTAAGGCGAGATGGATTGTATCTTGCTTTTTCCGAACTTGGTGATTGTTGGGTCCTGAATTTACCTCTTTTTACTCTACCTTGTTTCATCCTTTTTCCCTATTGTTGTCCCTATTTTGCAAATGAATCCTTATCTTTTATTTACAAACGAGCATGAATATATCAGGTATAAATCATTATTTATTATTTCCTTTTATTCTTGGTTTTACTTACAATCATGGATTTTACCTTCCGTTGTGTTGATCTATTTGTGACTTAAAAGAAGGATTCAGAATTACCAGGTGGCTCAACTACAACAATTATTATGATCCAGAATGGCTCAACTGCAACAACTTATCATGCTCTAGAATGGTTCAACTTCAACATCTTATCATGCTCTGGAATGGCTCAACTGCAACAACTTATCATATTTCGGAATGGCTTAATTGCAACAACTTATCATAACTCTAGAGTTGATGCCGCTTGGCGTCGGCCATTTGCTCAATGATTCGACCAGCATTAATGGCAAGCAAATCCCAGAGGTTCCTTCACACATGCAACTGAAACTCCTTGAGAATATTCCGCATTCAACTGAGCAAGTCAGTTCATGAAACAAATTGAAGTAAATTTTGTCTGTTTGACGAGGTTATCTTGTGCAAAGAATTGATGGTTGTAACTGTCATGGTTTAATTTGGCAGCCTTAAGATCAAAGATCTTCGTAGCTTCCTGAAATTTATGTAACTGAACAATTTCATTCTTGTATAAGTACACGAAGACATGGAGAGAGAGGGGTTCACAATTTGTAAGAGATGTAGCAGAGTGACTGTACTCTAACTGCAACTTTATCAAATTAATAAAGGAGTGACAATTCTCAGCATTTCTCTGTTGTAGACTTTGTGATATTTCGACAACATCTTTGTTTCAAGGTCAGGTCCCGCCTTCTAACATAGTTGTTGGTAGTTTAGATGTTTTAGTTTATTTTATTTATGTCTAGTGTGGAATTTCAGTTTGATACATTTATATGGTAACTGCAACTGCATTTATTCAATGATTGCATTATTTGGTTTTCATGTGGCTTGCTGTAAGTAGTGTGGTATGACATTCGACTACGTAGTTAATATTTTCCTTTATGCAGAAGTGTGTTATAGTTGTTACAGACTCGCTCAACTCCCATGTTGTGTGTTATTTATATTTCTAGAGTTTTCTTGATTAGATAAGTCAATTGCTTTGATGAATTTGTTGCTTGATTAATGATTAGAGATCCTTCTGGTTTGGTAATTTAGACTTCCATTTTCTGCAAAAGTAATTCTAGGTGGATTTATCTTTAGATCATAAACCTTAGGATTTGTACAATAGGAAATATAAGTTCTTTTCAATTTCTAGATGGATAATTTTACTTTGATTTCTTACAAAGAGTTGAGTTGGCCGAAGCAGTGATTAGAAATAAACTTTGCTAATTGCCTTTGAAATAACAGACTTTTTTGGGTTGACAATTAAATATTGAACACTCTACTTGTTAAGAAGTTAATAAGTATACAGAGTGCCCAACATTTTGGCATCATTGTCAGGGAAGGTAATTGATAGGCATAGTTAGTAGTTGAATTGGTTCATTTTCTTTCGTAGTTCTGATTCTCAGGTGCAAGAGCGATAAGACGGAGTGAAGAGATGCACATCCTTCAATAGACTGAACGAGTTCCTTACCCGAGGATCAGTATGATTTATAAGCTTGCATGATTTATAGGTTTGAATGAATACAAGAAGAACTCAACATGATATTCCCAGAACCACCCAAAACACTAACTTGGCAGGTGGAAGAGGTCACGGTTGTAGCCCAGGATTAGGGAGAAAGACATCCGTTGATGAATTAATTTCCAGGGTTAATTCTTCTAATGGAGCATGAAATAAAGGACCATGATCTGTGAGAAGAATCCATGTTTTTCCTAGGCTGGAAGAATCAATGTCAATTGTGGAGAGATCAGTAGGAGTTGCAACACCATCTGGTGTCCCCGTGGAAGGAACTCCAGGAGATAGGGGTAGTTCTGTGGGATTAGGAAGACCAGAGGAGTTCTATCGAATAAACAGAGAGGAAGTTACAAAAGAGGAGTGGTTGTAGTTTCAAAAGATGTTTGAAGATCATAAAAATTGAGAAAAACTAGAGGAAGAGATAATCATGAATAATGAGCGTCACCATGACGATTGTGAAGAAGAAGTAGGGGAAAATCATAACAATAATGACGACCTACATCATGAGGAAAGAGTTTCCACACTCTAGTTCCCCATTCGTAAAACATCTGGATAGGCCCCTATGAAGAATATTTCACCCTCAGTGTTACCTCACTTTCATGGGAAGGACACAAAGGATCTAGATGAATTCCTCTTTGAGTTTGACATTCTCCGTCAAAGTTATGACTATACTCCAATGAGCAAAAGATGAAACTATTTCCATCTACCTTGAAAGACAATGCCTTACACTGGTTAATGAGTTTGGGTGGCGAAATTGTTGCAATGTGGGATCAGATGAAACATGTATTTCTCGAGAAGTACCAAGAATATTATAGGACGAATGATAAGAGAGAAGAGTTATTTAATATGGTGCAAAAAGATAATGAGAGTTTGGAGGATTTTGTGGAAAGGCTTCTGTATAATGTACAGAGGTCGGTCCAAACCACTATTGGAAGGGATGTCCTCAAGATCATTCTGCTGCGTGGAATAAGAGAAGACTGTCTGGACATGCTTAATCTATTAGGGAAGGGATATATCTCCAAGGAATATTTTGACCATATTGTGGAATTATGTCAATGATACTCCAGGGTATTTTCTAGAACTAGCACAAGGGATCGAGACATTTTCTCACGGGCACATAAGTCAGCTGGAGGAGGAGCTACTCAGGAAAGGATTGGAAATCTCCTCTAGAATTTTAAAACTGACATGATGAGTTCCATCTCTTCACAATTGGATGTCATGAGAGAAAAACATAAACAAGTGGTTGAATATCTGGTACTTGGGGTGTTCTACCCTAAGCGCAGGAAGGAGCACTCGCTGAAAGAATGCCTACTTGATAAGGTGGAGGTGTGTGGTATGTGTGAATTGGAGCATGATACCAGAGATTGTCCCTCACTTCCAAAATACAAAGCAGTCTTTCAAGCATCCACTGTAGACACAGAACAAGCTTGTTTAATTTCATAGAAGAATTCATGGCAACTGTGGGTTCCAGGTATGAAATCTAATCCTACTCCTTTCAATTCCTGGAATAATGTTAATAATCAATTTCCCCCACCATACTCATATCCTAACACACACTGGCACCAACCTTCGCAACTTGTAGCACAATATCCGAACCCTTGGACTTCATGGGCACCACACCCAAGCCAACAAGCTTCTTGGTCTTTGGGATGGAGAAAACCATATCCAAGGAACCAGTTTCCTCGTAACGAACCATCCTGTTATCACCCTGTAATTTTCCTATGGTTGTGGTAGGAAGACATAGTGGTAACCATTTCAACCAATCTTTAGACTGTATTCTATCCTATATAGTTAGAGAGGGCTCTCTCTATGTCACAAACTCATTCACATATACATATGGCTTTAAGTAAGAAGTCAGAAGGCTAGATATCGGATAGAAACATGATAATTGCATATTTAAAGATGGTAAAACAAACAGACAAGAAATACAATTGAGCAATGGAGTCACATCCTGAAAATATTCAAGGGGCTTACATCAATAATGAGTGGTGATTTTTCTATGAAATCTGAGGCAACATGGCTATTATGCTCAATCAAATTATTTTGAAGTGATGACAGATAGAAATGAGGGAAGAGCCCAGTGAAAATAGAGGCATCTAGCAATGGATGAATATCTGGGAACACCTTTAGCATAAAATATAACAAGGTACAATAACTGAAATATAGCATCTATCAGTGGATGAATTCTATCACAGCCATTATAAACACATAACAAATACAATTTCTGATGGAAGGAGTGTTATCAGAAATGAATTCCTTACATACAATCTAGAAATGTATTGGCATAAAACACATAGATGAAAATGGGAATACAGGAAATGCAGATTGAACAAGAAACAACTTATGAATCTCAGAAAACTCAGAGAATACTTTTCATTAAAGCTTCCAAGAAAATAACAGAGCTACAAAATTTGAGCACTAAGGCTTCTGAATGAAAGTTCCAACCCTTTATTCCTCTTTTGAGGGTATATTTATAGTGTAGACAGGCTCCTCAGATCAACCTCGAAACAGAGCGAAAATTAGTTACAAAATTGGGAATCAATCCCGAACCATCATTGCAAATCCTAAGAAATTCCTGAGGTGGAAGATTTGCCATGATTTACATATAAAATAGGAAATATGGGGTAACAGACATGCTGGCTAAAAAAATGGCAATGTGGTGTATGGGATGCAGGCTCGCTTGATTGAAAATGATGTTTCATAGCACCGCTAATGGCATGCAACAACTTCAATCATGCCTGCACCTTTACCTGACAAATTGTTTTTGGACCGTTGATCTTCATCTGCTGCTAGCTACAGAAGACCGAAATAGGAATTATGATTCTTCATAGCAAAAATTTACCTTTTCTGCTTCCACCTTTCCGCTGCCGGCTTTAATGGAAAGCGAAACACGGATCATTCAACTTTCTTCGCCGAAACTTCTCTTCTTCCACCTTCACAATTTTGCTTCTTCCCTTCCGCTTCCGCCTTTAGCGGAAAGCAGAATGTGGATATTCAATTTTCTCGGAGCTTAGATTTGAACTTTCTACTTCTGCCTTTCCTCTCCCTCCTCTGGCGAAAAATGGAAGATGGATTTTCCAAATTTCGTGACCGCAATTCTACCTTTTTCACTTCCACCGTTTTCTTTCCGCACCATCGATCTTGCATGGGAGCTCTCTGAACTATCGATTGGGTGGATCATGGAACGCGAAACTTCAACCTTTCACACCCAAATCCTTAAGTTTTCTTCCTTCCAATCTCTGCCTCTTTGTTCTTTCCCAAGTAGTTGATCTTCGACGGAAGCGCTCTGGATTGTCAATATTGCAGATCACGAAAGGTGGAAGTTCTATCTTTTATGACCAAATTCTTAGGTTTCCTAATTTTTGATCTCCACCCTTTGTTCTCTTCTGGACCGTTGATTTTTGGCAGAAGTGATATGAGTTGTAGATATTGGGCTGCGGAAAGCAGAAATCGGGTTTTCCAAGTTTTATAACCTGCAACTTTACCTTTTCTGCTTTCTCCCTTTACTACCTTTCGAGCCATTGATCTGTGCAGAATTTCTCCCTGACCGTCAGATCTCGGACTATAAAAGTCGAAAATCAGGATTCTAACCATCAAAGCCAAAATTCTTTCCCTTTCCACTTCCTCCTTTTTGCTGGATCATTGATCTTGGGAGAAAACCTTCTGGGTTGTTGAATCCCGGATTGCGGGGGGCGAAAGTCGGGTTTTATCACTTTTACACCTCAAAATTTCTCTGTTTCAATTATTGTACCTTATTATATTTTCTGCTAAATGTGTTCCCAGAGATTCATCCATTGATAGATGCCTCTGTTTTCACTGGGCTCTTCCCTCATTTCTATTTCAAGATAATTTGAGTGAACATAATAGCTACGTTGCCTCAGATTTCATAGGAAAATCACCACTCATTATTGTTGTAATCCCCTTGAATATTTTCAATATATGACTCCATTTCCCAATGGTATTTCTTGTCTATCTGTTTTACCATCTTTAAATATGACAATATCTTTTTCCTATTAGATATCTAGCCTTCTAAATGCTTGCTTAAAGCCATATGTATATGTGAATGAGTTTTTGACATAGAGAGAGCCCTCTCTGACTGTATAGGCTAGAATACAGTCTAACGATTGGTTGAAATGGTTACCCCTGTGACTTCCTACCACAATCATAGGGGACTTATAGGGTGATAACATCTTGGCACCATTGTCGGGGAATAATAACTATTATCTCTTTGGGAAAATGCAATTGTTCTAGTTATACGACCTGGTCAAGCAGCCGGTCATAGACACATACTGGTTGTACATGCTCTGGTGACTCCACAAAAATTTTGAAGGTGACTCCACTGGGAAAGATTGGCAGGCAGAAGAACCAACACGAGGAGAAATCTTGATGGTGAATATTTCTAAGAGATTTTCGATCCAGAGAGTCTGATTCGAAGGGACAATATGATGCAAAGGTTAGCCATAACTCTTTCCTTCCCTATTGAAGGTGTTGTTTCTGTTAATGATATATATGAACATCGTAATGAGGAGTTTGGACTAGCTTTCCCTAGGTCTAAATCTGAGTTCAACATCTTTTAGGTGGTTTTTGATACCTCTGTGTTTGATTTCCCTTGCAATTCCTAATCACCCTAGACCTCAGAGCCTCTAGGAAGTGATTTCCAACACTTTCTCGACCCAGAGTGCCCTACACTTACTTCTGAATTAACCCTATTAAATTCCACTATTATAAGGAAATATGATGCCACATATTTGTCACCCACTGCTTCCAATATGAATCAGCCTTCATCTCCCAGCCGCAAAACCCCTCATAGCTTTGTAGTTCCTCACATGACACTAATTTTGTCTATCATACCACCTTCTGTCCCTCTTGGAAACCCCACTGTAAGACTAGGGATGGATAGATATGCCCATTTAAGCCTCCTTACTACTCTTCACGACCTTCCCCTGGGATATGTCCAAAGAATCAAACAGTTTAATGGGGAGAGGGGATATTCAGCTGAGGAACACTTGGAGTGGTTTTCAGATTGGACAAATTTGGGGGAGGTAGACTATGATGATGTGAAAGTCAGTCTGTTTTCCTAGTCTCTTGCTAGAGAGGCTAGAAGATGGTTCATGAACCTTCTAGCCCACTCCATACTAAACTATCAAGCCTTTGAAGACTCATTTAGGGACAAATGGGTAGACCATAAGAACCCTAAGTTGTATCTGTCCCAATAACACTCCATGAGGAAAAAGGAGAGCGAATTTGTCCAAGAGTTTTCTAACAGATTTATGAAGGTATACAATGCCATCCTTGTCCAGTTCAAACCTCCCATTGGTTCTTCCCAACTCCACTCTGTTGAAGCCTTCGATAGTGAGTTTACCTTATGGATAATTGAAAGGAGATCAAGCTCCTTGGCAGTTATGATGAAAGATGCCATAGAGGTGGAGGTAAACCTGACTGCCGTAAGAAATAAGAAAAGGGATGAGGGAGAATGGAGAAGGGAGGAGGGAGAACGAAGAATAGACGAGGGATAATGGAGAAGATAGGAAGGAGAAAGAGGAGAGAGAAGAAAATATAAAGAACTTAAATACCCCTCTACCTCTAGCTGACAAGAGGCCATAATAGACACAATGCTGAGAACCATGGAAAGGATGATGGAGAGACTCTCTATGAATGGTAGACCACCTCCCAGGGAAAATCAAGAGTAGCAGAACAAGAACCAGAATGCTAGAAGGCCACAAATTCCCATAACAGCAGAATAATCCCTCCTGATCCACCTGTCAGACCCATGTTTCAAGAAAATTATGTGGATCAGGATGGTGAAAATCAAGATGAAAATGAAATCCATCAGTTGGACACCAACTCACCCTCTACCTTTCTGACCAAACAAGAACACAATAATTCTTGTCTTGAAAGGGGAGAGATGTCTGCTGGGGAGAAAAATGACTTCAAGAGGGGATACCAAATTGTTGTCATGGAGGTGCATAGACAGATTGGTCTGAGGAATAGAGATGTTCCTGTAGTAAAAAATTAAGAGTTAGCAAACAAAGCCTCTACAAGCAAACCAAAGATAATTCCACCCCATAAGGACACCTCCATGAATATAGCATAGCCCAAGGGGAAGGAGAAAAGGGAAGATAACCCAAGAAGCTCAAATTAGGGGCATACCTCCTTAAGTATGGAGGCTAAAATTGCAAATATAAAAATATATGTCCCTCTCACTGAATTGCTAAAAAATATTGAATATCATTCCAAAATTGCTGCTGTGTTGAAGCCTCCAGGAGAAGTTTCTGCAATGTCAGATTCCCTGAATCTCCAAGATGATAATCCCACCTTCCTATTTGGACCCTGTGTAGAAGAGTCTGCTGATGAAGATACTCCCCCCTTCTATGTCATCCTGAACATTCATAATTCCATCTTACACAATGTCATGTATGATTCAGGAGCCTCCCACAATCTAATGCTGTTATAGCCTAAAATGACACATCTCTGCCTGTGACCACTTTCCCATGATTTCGTCGCATGTCGGCACTTCATGAAAGTCACTGAAAAAACACCTATCTTGGAGGACCCATATCTTGAGTAATTTAACTCCGTTTGGCCTAATTTCTACACCGTTGGAAAGGTATTTCTATTAGCTAAAACTTTCTAGAAGACACCAAAGTCTGAAAATGGCCATAATTACCCTCAAAATGCATTTTTTGTCCATTCGCGATTTTCCTTAAGGAAAACCCACGAATGTGCCTCTTAGCATTTAAATATTAAAACATGAGTTAATTGGAGATTAGTTGATTCATTTAACGTAAT